>JAGVSQ010002382.1:0-24954 GCA_022683975.1 Rhyacophila evoluta | reverse complement strand
TCAATGCATCAGATTGAGCTTAGGGCGAACGATATCGAGATACGGTAAACGCACCAGTTTTTTAGGTTATTTTTTGGTATTTAGCATGTGTGTTAGTTGCGGTTACATTTTACACACAGCTTTTGTATAACAGCAACACTGTGTATATTTTTTTATTTCTACCATAATACTATCAGATAAAAATATCTACATATTATATATCATATAAAATGTATAAGAAAACTACAAGAAATTTATGATAAGGATTAACAGCAACAGATTTATTTGAGAAACATATGCGAAGTTTTTTTTTTCAAGATTTACGACGTCGCTTGATTTAGCACAGCTGTCTTGTTTAGCTTTTACTCCACGTAAAAAGGTTTTCAGTCACAATCTTTTGTAGTCTTCTTTTACTTGTATATTTATGTTGAAGTATATCTTTCAAAACCTTAAGCGTGCACAAAATATTCACTGGTGACATAAAACCTTTCGTAAATATTTATTTATGATTAGTTATTTAGGATTTCCTCTTCTCCATCAAACAAAAAATAGCATATGATAAAAATAAAATGAAATCATTTTATTTTTACATTATGTTTGCTCCCAAAGTGGGGCATGTGTATCTACAAAGTGTGAAGATATCCACTCTGAAAGAGGAGTATATGGATCTCAGCTATATGAAGACGTCTTGACAGATAATTTTTTCACGAGAATTGGTCAACACAATCGGCATCCAGTCCTGCATTTTAAGATTTTTAAAGTCCAAAAGATGGGGACTGGATCGAACCCGCATTCCCCGGATTTCTAAGGATCTGATTCTGAATCAATTTATATCAGTAAAATTAGAGTAATTTGGTCTACAAATAATAAGTGGTATTGAATTTGCTTAATCACTTTTTCTATCTATGTACGAATTGATAAAATTAACGAGCTATATTCTTTTATTATCAAAATACTCAAATACTTAATTTTATAATTAATATACTGAACGTCTACTATATTGAATTCATAGTTTGAAATATAATAGAATGCCGCTATATAAAAACTAATAAATTTTTCGACCTCGAAATCATATGATTTTAATTAGACAATAATACACAAATATTTTTTTTATCGCTGTTCGCTGTTGGTGATCAGTGAACAATACATTGATCAAGCACATTGAACAATATACATGTATCTTCTATATTATTTAATATATTTCCAAATGATATATCAGTCAACGTATCTTGGCGTATATTACAGTTAACATAAAATTACTGAAATGTGTTTAATTAATTAGGAACTTGGTTTTTATTCTCTTCCGGTTCAATATTTTCTCACTACTAATAGTTTTTAAAGCGCGATATTTTTTTAATTACCCCATAGGTATTAAATGCCTATATAAGTAATAAAATTATTTGATCAACACTAAGCTCCCTTTGAACATCTTGAAAGCCTTAATTTTATCATTTGTGAAGGAATAACATAAATATTTAATCAAAATTGAATATTTTTAAATCATTCGACCAACTCATTGGCCACTGAGATAAGTTTTTATTTACTTGTATACAAAACTAAACTAAATTCTTCCTCAGACAATGTACGCCATTGTCCTTAAGTGAGCTTTTATGAAAGCTTTTGACTTCTTTCTCTCCTGAGAATATTAGAGTTCTCGTAGAACGTGAAATGTAAGCACAGATGATGGGACTTGTATACTAAATAAATAAACGAATGGCCACACTGTTGCTCTACGCTAATTTCCTCTGGGAGCGTGTATTCTAAAATCCATTAAAGTTGCTGGTATTTTGCTAAATAACATTATAGAACTCCGATTATTATCTCACCATAAACTTTTCCAGGCGATAATTTATAATTTCATACTTAAATAATTCATAAATACCAATATGTTGTTTTTAAAAAAATAAGCGGGTTAATGTTACCAATATCAAACTTTAAAGTGTTTATAATTATGGATACTGTAAAATATTAATGCTTTTAAAATCATATTTTATGCAAACAACTAAGCGATACATTTTACTTATGCATTCATCATAACTGAATCAATAAAAAATATCAATCTACTGCCGTAAGTATGACAATAATTTTGGTCTACGCTTTATTCTTAGACGCATATTTTTTATTATTCCCGTGAATTACTTAAGTAACAATATTTTATTATTTATGGTAAAACTTTAATCCACTCACCGCAAAGTATTGTATTCACATTGTTTCGTGTTGTGTACAAGTACGTCTTTACAATGAAAAGAAAAAAAATAATAAACGTTTGATTTATATAAAACTTCTTTGTCAAGTATTTTTGGAGAGTTGTAGAAATATATTGTTGTTTCCTTAGTGGTACTCAAGAAATAAGATCAAGTGTAGAAGTGGAGATGAGAGAAGTTCACGAATTTGAACTCAATAAATGCACAAGTATAATTCAAAAAACCCACGTTTTCTACTTCTATTATTTTTAAAGTATTTGAAAGTTTGTCTTGATCTAACAATAGCGAACCCTCGAGATACAGTTTATTATATTTCTCTGTCTGACTGAATATTATAACTTTATCCAAGTAGTTTATTTAGGATATCTCTATATATTGTAGCCCATCAGTACAAGTAACAAAAGTATGTTTTCAAACAAATTAAATAATAGTACAATTTAATAAAATTCACAAATTTGCTTTGAATTGTTTTTTTAAATAACATAAATCCATTTTTCAAAACAAGTACGTTAAAAAATCTAGTTAGAAATTTAATTTTTATGATTCTAGTTAAATAAAACATTGTGTCATCTTGCTTAAACATCTAAATCTTAAGTATAATGTTACGGCTATTTAAAAATATCCAAGTTTTCAAAAACCATGTTTTTTATAGTTTAAAAAACTATTGTTTCTTTAAATATATTTCATAACCGAACTTAAGATGTATTATTACTAAATTTTATAGACATGAAATTGAACAGTAAAAACATAAATAAATGTATAACAATTACATTTAATGTATCTCGTGAATAATATTCATAGAATAAATGTCTGTAACATGAAATATGTACATAATTTGTAATTTTCAGAAATAATATCAGAAGTGTATAAATAAAGTTGAAAAAAAAATTGGAATTCACGATAAAGGTATATGCTTAATTTATCATTTAAAGAATCACTTTATATAATCCAATATAAAATAAAAACAAAATTCATCTACACGGAATTAAATACATTACGATTACTTTTATTTTCGTTCAAAATATAAGAATTACATTAAATGAAGATGTTAATATATTCATTATTATTAACATGAATATTTTTTATACGAATTTTGCATATTTTATAAAATATTTAACAATTTTTTTTCAGCTTATTTTTATGCACATTAATAAACTAACGACTTCCTCCATCAAATTTTGTTCGTTTAGTAATCAGCTATACGGGTGACATATTAACTAAAATTAATATATTCAGCTAAATAAAATTGATTTTTAAATTCAAACCATTTCAAATTGGCAACCCAAATGTTTATTTTCAATATCTTTTGACTATTGTCGAAATATTTTTTGTTAAGAACTATGAAAACTCCACGGTTCATACATCAAACGTTTATTTAGATTGCTATTAGCATCTCGCGAAGTTTTTTTGATAAATCTACAGTATAACGATATAAAAACTATAGAACTACATGTTACTAACAAAAAAACGTAAGGCGATTACATTTTTTGATTCATTTTTGGAATCAGCATAAAATTATTGTAGGAGTGACGTAATACATTTTCTACTTTATTAACTGGGATACATTTTCTATGCTTATGTACCTAAGAATAAATTAATATAACTAAACTTTCCATCTAAGAAAAATGAACGAGAACTTATTAATTAAATTTCTCTATTCGAGTAGTATTAAATTTGTTTTATTTCATCAAATATTTCAAATTGTTAAAAAGATATATCTTCTCCAAGAAAATAAGAACCGTCTTTTAAAAAATTAAACCTTTTTATCTCAGATATTTACTTTTTTTCATCCTCGTCACGTTTCCTTCTCAGGTGATAGCGCTTAAAAATAAAAGACTTTTATAAATGTACTTCACGTGACGCTTTTACCAACGGATTTACTTTATAATTCAAGCCGCAATGTGTGCACTTTTTAAAATGTATTTCATATCACTACTGTTGACAATACTGTGCAGACCCCACAACAAACTTATTTAATTGGTAAAGTGACAAAACTAATATATTTAACGAGGGAAAACTTTATATTCTATATGTAACGAACGTGTTATGTTACATATGTGTCACATTTTGACATCCGTGTCTTTAAATTATTGTCAATGAGATTAAATTACAATATTTTTTTTTGTGCTCATAGATTATATAATTATGATCAGTGAAATTCAGTTATCGGCACCAAATATCTATATTTTTTTAGAGGTTTAGTCTATAACTGCAGTGTCTTTAAAAAAATTATACACAGGATTAAATTCATAAATATAATACAATATGGTGTAAATCTATGTATGCTCTATATTTAGAGTAAGTCCAAAATAAATGTTTTAAACATTCTTTGGAAAAAAGTGATGTCATTTGATTAAGATAAATTATTTATCTGAATCGCGAAATCATTAGAAATTATCACCACCCCATAAACCTTGACGATTATGGAGTGCTATTAAATACAGATAATTCTTTTCAATGAGATATCAATTAATACAAAGACTTTTAACAAAGATATTTGATTTTTTACCGACTGATTATTCCGCCAATCTATTTAACCCATGTAGACTATATCTGAATTCAGTTACAATTTAAAATATTCTTTTATGCACCTACAAGATTTAAATTTATCTGCCTTCACATTTTTTCCATGTCTATAATTACAATCTAAACAATATTTATAAAATTTTATTTTTTATTTATGTCTGATATATTAAATACAGTATATTTCGTTATTTCATAAATATTAATTCAAGTAGCAAATAGTTTTACAAAAAGTATGTTGGTATTTACGTTTATGGTATTAGTATGTGGAGATATTTATTACCGCTTATTCGAAATGAAATTTGATAATCTCCAAAATAGCATGTAAATATAAATACAAAAATTATCTTGACCACACACATTATACATGTTATTTATGTGCTTTATTATGATTTTATCACATTAAAATTTAACGTATTTCATTAAATAAATAATGTACACTTTAATTACTACTTCCATGTTTTAAAAAGAAAATCAACTAACTTAATAAGTAAATCACTCATTAAGCTTTATTATGAAGCTTAAGCATATAACAAAGAGGAAAGATTTTAACAGATTATGGGAGGATACTATCCAAGAATATTAAATTACTATACTACATCACAGTTAGTTTTATCAAGGCTTTGCAAAAACAAAATGGCTGAAAGAAATCATCCACTTTTTGGTTCGTCGCGTCTGATAAATTAATAAATATTAGCATCATGGAGCACATGGATTCAGACAATATTCTACAATAAATCACACATAACTACATGTGTAAATTTTAAAATACTACAAACTGCTAACCTCTGACATTATAGCAACTGCATTTTTTATCGTGTTTCATTTATATGCATATTTTAAATTCACTTAAGAAAAAAAGCTTAACATTTATTTGATAAATTTGAACAGATATTTAAACAAAATGAAACGGCTTATGTCTTACAACTATTGCTTTAAATCTTTTGTTTTATATTTAGATACATAATATTATACTATACATTTACATATATGTAAATCTTCAACTTACGATTTAATAATAATTATAAAAATGTATGCTATCTACTGAACAACAATGGATATAAAATTGGACGGTATGAATAATCATATAAACCCTCAGATATTTAATCTAGAAAAAAAGTATATGGATATCCATCATACGTTGATTTATTCTTTCAAGAAATATTTTTTGAGAAAATTGATTACCAACCACATCTTTAGACATTCAGTCCTGACTGAAACCTTTAAGCAGCTGTATAATTAGAACTCGCAACATCCGACACCAAATTCGGAGTCTCCAAAAATAAGTAATTTACAATATATATCATATATATTAAGTCTCGGTGTCCAATTATATTTATTACTTTTATTGTTTAGTTTATTTTTAACATCTATTCATAGATGCTATAAAAAATCATACTATTACTAAATTCAGTTTTGTTTCCAGTAGACAAAGAAGTCACTAAAAATTAATCCTGCTACATAATATGACATATGTCACATAGAAATCCAAAATATACAACACATGTACTCACGTGGTTTGTCCGGGGATTTCCAAAACATTACAGTTTTTCTTTTGTAGCACCGTGGCATTTATCTGCCCGCCGAAGAGAAACAAAGCGAATGTAACTCGATATAATGAGGACGTTTTGCTGTTAAATGCGAGAATATTCCGGCGTCAGAATAATTTTATCAAACCTAAAAGCATTTGAATAAAACATTGCCTTCATAAGTAATTGGTTATTTTCATAGCAATTCAAAATAAAACAGTAAATGTGTATATTTTCATTTATATTACAAAAATATTTCATAGATTTTCACTTTAATTAATTAATAAATTTGACTCATCTAATTTTACAGATTTTTATAAAACAACATTAATATATTTAGATTACCATTAGTACAAATCAACCAAATACTATAACTCAAAATAAAATGTATAGCAATATTACTTAAACTAAGGTTTGATTGTTTTCCTTTATTTCTTCATAATAACATTTCATTGTGTATCATTTATAAATTCGGCAAATCTCGGTATTGTTTATTGAAGAATTTTCGTTCACTATTTTGATTAATTAAAAGAATTTTTAATTACCACGAGTAATTTACGGTCTCCAATGGATATTTAAATTAAAGCTTTCGGAATCGTCTGGTGAGTTTTCAATGAACAGCTATTTATCATTGGACTTTAAAAAAGATTCCACTCATAGGGTTTTAGAGCTTTTTATTTCAACTGTTAATAAAAGCTGTCAAATATTATTGAACAATTTCATAATTATTTTTTATACCAGCAACGTATAGCCACACGTATAGTTCTCTTGAACTTTTTGGCAGATCAAAGCATATTACTTCTCCAATATGGTATCTTATTCATTCGCTTCGTTTTGTGTCTACAAACAATATTCGATTCAATAAAACGTGGGTTGAATGTATATATTTAAATAATAAATTGAATATTTATTCAAACATCGTCATTAAACAAAATTAATTAATAATTTATCAATTAAAATTCGACATGCCAACTGAAATATCGCGTATTTTTACACGCGCCGTATTTGAAATGGGTATTCATTAATATATTTGAAATGAAAACATCTCTATTTTCATTTCTTCGTATCTTCCTTCTTTAAATACATCTCAAAAAGTTTTGCCAGTTATTTTTTTTAAGTTCATGCTGACATTATGTAGTAATTTTTGGTGGTATAGAATGATTATCAACTGAAATTATGTAGGTTTAAAAACAACGCAAAACTCTTGAATTGAGAATTCTGCATATGATATCGAAAGTTTCAGTTTCACATTTAATAATATTTTTGAAAAATCTCCTATAGCAATTATTCTGAATATACATTCATCAAACTTTTTTTAAATTTCTTTCTGATAAATATCTAAAGCTACATCTTTGTCGTGATAATATTCGAATGACTTTTGGTTTAATATTTATACTTTATAGTTAAGTATTGCAAAACAAAATTATTTAAATTTAATTAAAATAAGTTTCACCTTTCTAACTGTCACAAAGTACAAAATCCATGTCATCTCCAATACGGCTGTATGATTATACGTAGTAAACACATTTGAACATTTGACAGTTGGCTTATACGTAATAGTATTTCCTGTCAAAATTAGCTATAGACGTTATCTTTACTTTATCGACAAGTTATTTCAAGTGAGTGCTTTGTTCTAACTAAAGACATGGGTTAGTAAATTTAGATTTCAACTTATTTATCAATCAACGTAAAATATGTGGATAAATATTTTTCTGTCAATACAATAAACAAGAAAGGCATTAAATATAAAACAATTTACACATTTTGTGACATAATTTATAAAAAAATCATAGCAAAGTGATTGAACAATATACAATTTTCAAGGCCATTATACGTCAAATTCTGCCAATGCGTACGGTCAATAATCCCAAGTGTGTACATTAATGACGTTTGACAAAAAAAAAAAAAAAACAGCCGTATTCCTAATTTAAATATTTTTTCTGTTGATCACTTACTTGATGATCTCCGAATGCCGTGAATTATTTTTTTTTGTTTTTTTTCGCAACTAGGTTGCATGAACGTTAAATAATTGTATCGTTATATAACTTAATATTTATTATTTCATTTAAGTAGTTATTTCAGCAATATTTATACTGCCTGTATTATACTAGTTTCAATAATGGTATGGCGATCATGATACTAATTATCATGTATAATAATCCTGCTTATTTAAATGAAATAATTGGGAATTCCAAGTAATTATTTTTTTCACGGAAAATAATCTATTTCACCGAATCCTCTATATTTTTTCGACAAAAAATATAATTTACGTAACTTATTAATGTATTTTTGTGTATAAAAAACCTTTGTTATTAATTATCATCACCATCGTGAATGTCACTTCTACTTAGATTCATTTCTCTTAACCATAAACAAGTCTGTACCGCAATATAATTTATTTATGCACATATAATTTTTAATTATATTTAAGCTTATAATTTTAATATATCATAACTTTTACCACTGGACGATTTTGTATGCGAACTATGTGTTATACCAAAATCTATTTGAGGCTTTTAACATTTTTTTACATCTTTTACTCATTATTTTGATATTATCATTACGTTTCATGCTTAATATGCATATTTTTATAGTTTTCCATGATACTCCAAATGTTTAACTTCCACTTTTTTTAAGCGTCACTGTTTTCCATTTAAGGTATCCAATTTAAAATGAATATCATTTTTACAGCGTAATATTTTTCAAATTTTATATATACTATTTTTCTCAATTTTATAAACGTGCGTATGTAGTAAAAATTTACAACCCTTTTTGAATTTTATTTATAAAAAGTAGAAAGTTGATCATTTACTTTAAACGTTTTCACGTATTCATTGATAAGCGTCTAAAACCTGTACATGGCACATTTAATGTGGCAGATGTTGTAAAAAAGGGCATAACACGTCGTTGATTGACCTATAAAACTAAAGGATCAATAGGCTTCGTCCGCGAAAATGTATAAAACCGATAAAATATAAAGTCGTATTCACGATATTTTCAGCTGTTTAAAAATGTTACTTATAATAATGTGCTACATAAAAAGTTTTATTTTATAATATAAAAATATATATACTATTTATCCTCTTTTTTCATTTTCTTAATACATAATAACTTGCTTAAGTTTACATAATGACTATATCTTAATAATAATTAAAGGATATATTATTGATATGTATCATGTATTTGGCAACTCCATTACCTATTGAATCTGCTCACTGTCTAGAACAAAAATGATAAAACATTATTTTATATACGTTAGTTGAATCATGAAAGTGTGATCCATTATCCAATACTCAATATTTTTATTAGTAAACACTGCAAACATTAGATTTCACCACAAACGCAGCGAAGAACTAAACAAACAATTGAATGGGTGTCCATGTGTTGTTACTTCAGATAGCAATATAATATTTAAAAAAAGAGAATATATTTCTTGTATACGGCATCATCGTCTTATTATGGCTACTCAGTTAGGTAATCATTCAATTTACAAAAACTATATTTATTTTTACTTAAATTATAAAATATAATAAACATTTCAATTTTAATATATATATATATATATATAACACTTATGACGTCATTCGATTGTATAGTTAGAGTGAATTCATTTCTAATCAAAAAACTTTGGTATTTGCGAAATTACATTATCACACTCATATAAGAAGTAGTTTTAGCTATGTGCTAAATAATAATCATTTCGCAAAAGTTTATTACATTACAGTAGCAAAAGTTTATCAATTTAATCAAAGTTTCTCTGCAATAATCTTGGGAATTTGTTTATTGCGAACAAACTCGTATTAACCGAACCACATATCAGCGTAAGAAGATATAGCTTCAATCTCATAAACGTAAGATTTTATAAAAGCTTTTATATGGTTATGCTTTTATGTGGAATTATTAATTAACAACAATCATAGGGTACATAAATCAGTAATATAAATAATGAAACTAATTTTTTACCATCACGAATATATTATAATAGATATTTCTTGTTTTTGTGTGTTTCAAGTTATATATAAGGTAATGGAAATATTTTACGTTGACAAGTTTAGTGTAATCAAATATATTAAAACATAATTATTGAATTTAGGCGTTTTACAAATAAATATATTTTTTAAATGGCTCAACTGAATTTTACCATCAGTTTTTTTTATAATTTAATAAACAGATATTTAAAATATATATATAATGGTCTCCTAAGACATTTCGTTTCGTGTTTTTTTTTTGAATTTTTAATTTAAAACATTTTTGTATATACAATAATATATTCCAAAAAGATTCTTACATTTAATAAAAGTTTATTATTTAAATAGTGAAATTATCATAATGGCGGTGGTATCAATGAATTGTGTGGTTAAATTCGAGATTTATTTTTTATATTCAACGTAACAAAAAGACATAGCTTATAGCTATAAGTGATTTTTCGCATTATGATTATTATTATACTTGAGAAAAGTTATCGCTAAGAGTTTCGAAGTGTTTGAAGTGTAAAATTGTTAAAATTTATTACCACAGATAAAAATACATTTATAACGTTTCGGGTAAAATTTTGGAGAGTTTTCTTTCTTTGGCGAGAGAATTTAAGCGATTTGAAAGTATTTAAAATTCAAATCAAAAAACTTTTCTGAAAATTGAGAATAATTTCCATTTTTTGAGTGTTTTGCAATTTTTTTGTGGAAGTCTAAGATAAAATTTTACTTTTATATAAAGTATATATGCATAGTTTCTAAATATCCACAGATTACTTATTCATTTATTTTGTGAAATGAAAAATGTTTTATTTATATATTTATTTTTTCTAGCTATCTTCCTTTGAAGCCAACTAACAAATTGTGTATTAAGATTTTTTTGACATTTTTATGATATATTTTACGGATATTTATTTTTCAAACCCTGGAAATACTTTTAGTAGGTATGTCAATCGGTTTTAAAGGTTCACCGGAGTCGTTTGTAGAAATGGCTCATGGCAAAGTAAGCACACTACGCTGAATTCGGTTCAGCCACTACTATCAAATATTTTAGTAATTCCCCTATCTTTTCGAAAAGGGGCCACTCTATTAAATAAACGATGTCTCAATGATGGGAAATAGCCAACCACTCAAAAAATTCTTCAATGAACCGGAAAAAAATGAGAAACAACAAAACAACATTGAAATATTTGGACTATATACTGTGATACAGTATCATTGAAGCCATAAAAATGAAAAAAACTTTCAGTAGACAGAAAAGAGAGGATACTTTTTATAACAATTCCACATCTTTTGGCGATAATGACGTAAATTGTATTGATGAAATAAATAAATGAAAAAACATTGATGCGAAACAAAATATGTGGATCAAATAGACCAGATCTACCACAATACAGCTTAAGAAGCTATAACCTGAATTATCAGAAGCCCACAAGTCTAAAAATTTAATCGAAAAAATCCATAAAAAACCTTCATACCAAGAAAGCTCTTTTTGTACACCAAGTTTTATTTTATAATAATATTATTAAAAATTTCGACTAACATTAAAAAACTCTCAGGATATCTGTAACTAAATCAAAAGGTATTTCATATTTTCCATCAATATGGTTGAAATCAATAAAACGATTGGTTGTTTTAAATATTAGTTTATTTTTAATGTAATACGTAAATAAATATGCAAGACATAAAATTCTCAAATATAAACTGTGTTGTGATTTCATTCAATTTTAATTAATTTTTGATATAAAAAAATATATCGTATATCCAAATTATTACTTGTCATTCTGTATTCTAATTAAATTTTTATGTTTGCGTATAAATATACTTTCTTACATAAATCCATGCGAATTGATGTTACATAATCCAAAGCTGAATAAATTGCTAATATTGAATTGACGAAAGCGTATTTATATCCATGGCAACATAAATAATGTTCTTTCATTAAATTCAAAGCTCGGCATACCTCTTTCAGTTTGCAGGTCCTAAGTAAACAATTTATATATACATATGTGCATACACGTATTGACAAGTTTTACTCGGTGGAGGACATTGTAGATTGCAGATATTTTTCTTCCATCTTTTACAAATATGTATGTACATTTTTTTAAGCTACCTTCACTTCGGCAATCAAATGGATAAGCGGAAATATTTTTTAATGGATTTATGCTGAAATTCGCGGAGAGTCTAAAGATTAGAAGCTCTTAACGTGTATTTAAATTCACATCTTCATAAAAAGAAAAGTCCTTGCATGATATGTTCATACGCATCACAAAATATTGTTGGATATTAATACCGTATTACAGCAAAGAAAAGAATACAACGATAAAATTCATTTTGATTTATTGTGATTTATAAAATATAATATAATCTATACCTAACTGAATAGTCAATTTAATTCAACTTACATTTTAAATTGTCGCTCTGGTAGCGTAGTTGGTAGTGTGCGCCTAGCAATCCGGGTTTTGCGGGCTTGATTTTTTATCTTTGGGATTTCAAAAACCTAAAAATTCAGGATTGGATGCCGATTGTGTTGAGCAATTGTCTGACAAACAATTCTCGTGAAAAAAATCTGTCAAAACGTCTTCTCATTGCGAAGATCCATATACTGCACTTTTGGAGTGAATATCTTTACACTACTCGTATGTAGATCCGTATGATCTACTTTGGGAGCGAGCATGGTATAATAAAAAAGCTTTTCAAATAGAAAATCGTTTTTATTTCAAAAAAATTTACTTCTACAGTGATTATAATTTGATAGATTTATCTTTGTAAAATCTTTTTTTTTACTTTATTCTACAAGTTTTTGAGTAGATTAATCATCAGCTTCAGTTTTCTCGACGATGGATTATAAAGTCATTTAAACTTCTCGTTGACGAACTCTGGATGGAGCTTTTCTGTAAGGGTCAAACAGGTCGACGCGAATAACAAAGTTAGTTACCCGAGAGAGAGACAGAGAGCGTTGTCTGATTAATTGTTTGCGCGTCGACGGTGTCGGTTAATTGGCCGGGCGCCTCCGAAATCGCCCCACTTCACGCCGGAAGCTGATACACCGCGTCGAATATTTATGAACGGAAGAACTTTATCATTTGAACTTTGAACCGCATAAAAGAAGAAACAGATACAGCTTTTTATCAGATGCTTTCGTTTTTCAACGCCATACGGCACCACAAAAATTTACAGAATAATCTTATTTTTCACACAGATGTTTATAATTTCGCTTAAACGTAATCACATCATTTTACTCGTATCACACATAAATAAACACAGTAAAATTTAAATTATATTTCACGTATTTATCACAAACTAAGCTGATATCATTTCCAATCGATCATCAAGAGCTATTTTGGATTTCAGTAACTAGAACTAAGTAATCCCAATACTAATGGTAATGCTAAACGAAATCACTTCAGTTATTGATATTTTAAACGTAAATAAGTATTAAATAAACTAAATAATATCGTTCATTTCATATCAATTCACGTTACTAAAAACTATCGTTCAATTGCAAACTTTCAAATTTAGTATTGCATGTCAAAATTTTCTGCAACTTTCGAGGCACGTGTTTCATTATTTATATGACTTTAACTCTTCAGCGTGATGTTCATTTTAGGCTCGTATAGCGTGACTGCGAATGTATCTTACTTTTCTTCGCATAGTTTTTTTATAATGTACTGTCCTTATTAGTAAGTTTCTCTCTGTTTATTCCAATATGATCCAAGATGGTTATATTTTTATATAATTCTTTCAAAGAAAATATTCTGTATTATTTTATATAATGTTTGCTTTATTTTAAGTCTTGTCACAATTAGTGGAAACTTATTTCATTACAAACTATTTTTGAGTCTTGAGAATTTTTTTTTCACACATTACGTATTTTATTTTTTTTTTCATTCAAACTTTCTTACATACATCAATGAAAAATCGTTACGAGATGTTTATGATATCTTGTACCAGTTTCTTTAAACTTTATAGCCGTCATATTCTTACTATTTTATTTGCTTAGTATTTTATTAAATTGCACTACCATAATAATTACCAGTAATAAAAAACAACTGGATCCAAATTTGTTAAATTGGACTTCAATATACTTAATAAAACCATTATTCTCGCACATTAATAATTTTCTATTCGATTTATTCTAAATAAAAATATATTATGAAAAATTTCCATTATAAACGTTATGCCGCAAAGTACTACCTTCAAATGCAATTAAGCACATAATTACTATGCAAATTTTATAATTCTGCATTATAATGTAAATTCTCTCGCAAATTTGTCAAACAGATTTCGATTAAATAGTCAATCATTTGACAATATGTGATATTTAATGATAAATTATTTTCAACAATATTCCCCTCCAAATTAATAGTATATACATCTCAGCAATATGTAAACTTATTTAACTAGTGGCTTAACTCACTTTTATTTTTTTTCAATCAGTCCATTCGATTTTTTAAATCTTTACACAGCTACGGGATAAGAATCCATGGTCCTCTCTCCTCTGTTTCTCACGCACATAGCAACAATACTTTAATTATTTTAGCTATCCTTAATTAATGAATAAGATAATTCCGATATTCAAGATGTTTTGGATTGGTCAGTTTCACACCGTCGAGAACCAAATGCTCAATTTTTGAAGCGGATATTGTAAAAATACGTATGAATAACAAATGTATTTTTAAAATTATATACACCATTTGGTATATATCTTCACGTATTTTTGTAAGACCTTCAACGACTCTTTTTAGTATTATTTCCAACCTAAAATATATAAAAATATCAAATTTCTCTTTTTATCTCATCGACATAGTTACCTGTATATCGTATATATAACGATGTTATCATATAACACGCGCTGTTTATTTTTTGAAAGCTACAAAAATAATTTCCCTCATAAACGTTTGCCATTGAATAAACCGACTGATTTATCACTTGATATATTAGGTAAAATATAAATAAGCTTTCCTCATAAAGGATTCAATCCTGTCTCACCCCCAGGATCTCTTCATATCAAAGCATGATTATTCAACATAAGCTTGTAGTTTATGTATTTCAGGAAATCAGAGGCGTACAAAATAATTGGGTTGTATACATTCTGATTAAAATATGTACTGAAGTTTCAGTAAAGTTTGGAAGGCAAAATAAAGCCTTTCAATTAAATGTATCATCCATTACTACACATTAATAATTATTGCTTTCGTTTTATATTTTGTGTTTGTATTTAAAAACGGGAACATAATTGTAAAAGTTTCGAAATATTAATAAACGTTTTATATTTTTTAGCGAGTTTTTAAAGGGGTTTTTGCGAGAAATTTACACAAACATAATTATTATAATTTATTATTTTATACTAAAATGTTACATGCGGAATAACAAAATATACTTATGTGCCATAAACAATATTAATGTAGTATGACTAATACAATGAATATACAAACTGATTTATGCGGTTTTAAAAAATTCCAAATATATCATAATATAATCAAAGATCAGTGATCAGTAAACTTCTCAAATCTTTTTTTAAGTTTTACTCAATAATTTTAATATAAAATAACATGTAGCATCAAAATTTTTTCTTCAGTCAATCTCATTTTGACACCTTAGAAGCCACTAGAGGATGAATTGTAAAAGAATTGGCTGGTTAGTGATTTTGTAAAGCCTCGTATAATATAAATTAAAATAGTATAAAAGGCTTTATTTCTTAATAGTTCAATAAAAATATATACACATGATATATCACTCATGAAAAAAATAATATCTCGTGTGATATAATATATACAACACAATTTTTATACAAAATTCTTTTTAATCACTATGATTACTTGATATTATATTTTTATGTTACTTTAAAATTAACTTATTTTTCCATATTCGACGTTTAAATAACACGGAACTTTTCACAAATACAAGACAACAAACAATTTTTCTAAAAATGGTTTTCATTTGAGTAATATAATATTAAATTACGTCAATTTCTACAATCGGGTGGATATAAAGACCCAGCTTTAATATATATATATATAATTTCAATTGTAATATTGCTTACATCGTTTATGAATTATGAAAACGATATTGTAAAAAATAGTGTACGCCACTTTAAGATTACATATGGGAAATGGTATCTTTTATTAGACATTTGTAAACTTTACATCACGTGTTGGATTTCAAAAATAATGTTACTCATAAATATGCCAATTTTACAAATCTCTCGTTACACGTTGGTTACACGTTGGTTACATTTTACTCCTTAATGATATTTCACTGTATATACATATATATCAACTATAGAAAGGAAAAAGGATATGACCTTAAATTTTTCAAAACAGCTTTTATATATACAACTTAATACACGTTCTTACAAAGAGTGTAATCTGAAAATGCCAAATTAACAGTGTCTAAATTTAGTATATAAGTTTAAAAAAACGGTGGCTTGTTAAATTTGCGACCAGGAAAAATGATCTCCATCTCACCAATTTTAATGATTTTTTTAAATAGCTTAACAAACAAATGTCATATTAAGTGAATCAAATACAAGTTTAAGTCTTAGTGCATTTCAAATGTGTGCCTTTGTAATGTTTTTACTTTGGCCCAAAATCATTTCATAAACTTTCTTTGTGCCTTCTGTAAAATTTGTTCTATATTATTTACGTAATTTTTCCTTTCCGCAGTCAATATTTATTCTTGTATTAAGTATGAACTTATATAACGATCTACATTTATAAAATAAATAGATTAACCAATTTGTTAATATAAATTTTTTGTCATAGTCAAAACGATTAAATATAACACTTACGGCTCTTTTTAGGACATTAATTTTTACCGTCCAGTGGAAAATTTTCCGGATCAACAGTAATATTACATCATATATACATGAGTGCGTCTACGAGCTATCGTGGAAAATTGTGAGTCCGTATTTCACTGTAAAAACGTATGCTGGATGGTGAGTATTTTATCGTCGACTATTTTGCATAAGCTAGTATACTACTGAATAGTTGAGTTTTGAGTTTCGCTAGCAAAATTTTCAGTTTCGCAAACTAAATTGTTTTTCTCTCGTTAAAAAACTCGTTTTGAATGTTTATTTTATCATTTATCATACTTCTTTTTTTTCATTTTTCCAACAGCATATTAATTTTACAGCATGAAAGTTATGGATACATCTAAAATCTTATACGTCTTTCTTTTACTAGTCAAATTCTTACGTAACTGTAGTCAATAAAAACAATAATCCTTAGAAAAAATGAATTTGGGCTTACCGAAATTATCTTCTGTTAGAAACATTTAGTACACGTCTTGACTAGTAATCCGCTATTTTCACTAAGTAGCAACATTACTCTGTAATCTGATGTTTTTCTATTTATTAAAAAAACAACATGTAAAATATATTTAATTTGACATATACATAATCGCCGCTTCACATATTTACTTTTTATATGTTTAGTCCGATATCGACGTCACAAAATTATTATAAACGTAACATAAATGTATTAGAATGAAAGTAATTGATTACATTCAAAATTAGACTAGACTTAATTGCATTGAATAAAGTAATTGCAGGGCTAGTTTTTTCATACATTTTTATTGCGTAGTTTTTTTGATAGATTAAGTTTTTTATTGATTCCGGTAATCTACAATTCTCAATATCCAAACACACGTCAAAATTTTACTTGTCGAATTAGTGAGAGCGTATAATATTATTCAATTTCAAATAACCCAGCTAGCTCAAAATATACATCAGAATATAATCTATTTCAAGGTAGAAATGTCATTGTTGATTTAATAATATAGACTAATCAAATACGATACAGTTTTCACATGTATTGTATTGTTGGAAATATTATATTACTGAATTCGATATAAAATAAATTTCAATAAGCAATAATAATAATTCTTTTTTACCATAAATTATTAAATAAACTCGTTTTGAGTATACATAGTTATATAAAATAATATTCCAAGTGTCTCAAATCCCATAAATTAATCTAATTGTAATACAATGCTTATTAACTGGATGTCCAGGTTAATATATGCCATTGCAAGACAACTACCATGTTTAAAACTCTAAAGGGATGTATATCATTAAAAGGTTCTTAATTGGAAATAATTAGAACACCGTTTCATATTACTTTATATTACCTTCTTGTTATATTATTAAGTTTAAGTTGTTACATCATATTATTTTAATTGATAGTTGTTAAAATTTTGAGTTGAACCATTTATGTTGCTAAGAAAAATGTTATTTTTTCATGTGATGTTACAGCTTAAATTTATCTCAAAAACTGCAATCTTATAGTAATTTTTCATATGAATACTTTAAAATTTTAATAAAAATATGAAAAATTAAACGAATATAGTTATATTAATTTAACCTGCTGAATTTTTAGTTGTAATTAATATGGATAATATCACAGATGAATTATCATATGATAGTTAGCATCTAGATGGGTATCTGTCGAAGCTATGTTTTATTTCTATGACGTAAGTGTAAAGTAGTAGCTTTTACTAGTACTAGTGAAGGTTTCTGTCGATATTACTGGATTATTATATTAGTTTTATTATAAAATTTTGAGTGAAATGGCGACGCAGAAACCAAAAAAGTACTGCTGCAAATAATCAAAATACATATTTCTCAGTGTTTTTAAATTTATAATTAAATTTATTATTTCGAAAATATCACCTCTTCTTAATAAACGGTGAAAACTGCTTGAGGACAATTGTGATGTGTGAGAAGACATCAGTATAATACTACAATATCAAATCCACGTGAGTTTTCAAATTCTATAGAGTGGAAGAAATAGTGTAATAGCAACGCGTTGACGTGTCAATTACCATTTTAGTTGATCATTTTTGTTTAATTTACATGTTGTTTTCCATTCAATATGCGTTCTAAAAACATGGATCCCTAATAGTTTTTTTATTTTCTATCAATCGAATAGTATAATTATAATTTTTTTCATGCTTAATTACATACACATTAACATTTACTCTGCTTAAAAAAATGCGGCCAAATCGCATCCATCAATAAAGATTTTAGTTACATGAAAAGTCTTCAACCTTATAGAGAAAGCCGTAAAAACTAGACACAATGAAAAGTTTATATTGTATTATATAATATAACACAAAATCTCTTACGCTAAAGTTATATGAATGCTTTGTTTGTTACAAAACAATTCAAACATTTGTTACAAAATTACGATGTCTGCAAAATATGAAGATATAACATAATAGCTTTAAGACTTGATTTATTCTCGTAAAATTTATTTGAATAATCAACATTTTAAGTAGTCAATTTAGTTAAATTACCATATAATGTGTTACTATCTTAACTAACTTTATGTAGACTTAAAACTAGCTTAGCTTAAAACAAAATGTCTAGAAAGTTGTTTTGTAGGAATTGAAAACTTGGTCTGAGCCACTGAAAGCAACGATCAATTTTCAATTTAGAAAGGAGTCGTAGAGTTCTTGACAAATCATTTAATATTCATTCATGAAATCTAAACTTTCATCTAGCCGTTTTCCGGCCGTGCTAAAATGACCTACATACAAAATACGTGACCCGAAATTCAACACGTAACATCTTGGCCTAGCGGGTAGTACATGCTTGGAAATATAAAAATTCTAGATGTAATATTTTGTAAAAAAAAATACAATCTATAAAATAATAATAAAAATATTAATAATGTGGGTTTTTCTTATCATTCGACTGTTAAAATCATGATCTTTTCCATGAAAATAAATCAATTGCTGGTGAGACTATTCTACTTTGAGAGGAATATTAATATTAAAATAAGAATCAAGGAGATTCGTGTGACGTTAATTTAGACACAAAAAACATGCGAAGTATATTTGCTGATGCTTTTATCTTCATTGTCAGTTTTTCCAGTTACTAAAATAATTTTTTTTTACTATCCACAGGATATTTTTAATTGGTACGGGAGGATGTACAGTGGTTAATATTCTAAAAAATACAACAAGAAGTAATAGATAAAGCATCATTTGAATCTGACATTCTAATCCCAACATTTGGCTTCATTTTCCCCAACGAAAAAACTATATTATCTATGGTCAATATTGCTAATACCAACCAAATTAAATAATGAATTACTAAGGAAGATTTTTATATCTATAAATTGAAATACCCATTTTTTAGTTATATTCATTAAAAGAAGACCACATAAATATCTCAAAATAAACAGACAATTTTTTCTAAAATCTTTTGTCAGACAATTGCTCAACCTAGTGGGCATCCAGTCCTGTATTTTATATATTTTTTAAATCAAACAGATGTGGTAATTGTCCTCGTATTTCCCGTATGTTAAAAGTTGATACCTAAAGTAGCCATTAAAATTATCAACATACAAATAATAATACAGTATATTTATTTAAGTATTAATGTTTTATATCCATTAAATAAATGAACATGAAAAAAACACTACAATCTTATAATATTATTATTAATATACACAGGTTTTCAATATAATTATACGTGAGAGATATATTTTTTTATATATATACCATGTTCACTCCCAACATCGAGCATATGGATCTACACAGTGTGAAGATATCCACCCCGAAAGAGGAGTATATGGATCTCCGCAATGTGAAGATGTCTTGACAAATTATTTTTCACGAGAATTGTTTGTCTAACAAATACTCAACCCAATTGGGATCTAGTCCTACATTTTTCGGATTTTAAAAATCCGACAGATAAGGAATTAAACCCGCATTCCCCGGATTGCTTGGCACGTACGCTACCAACTACGCTACCGGGGAGATAGTATTTTTTCTTTTATATACAATATTATTAACTATTGTATATATTTTGTTATACAACATTTTATTTATGGTGTTAATATAATTCAAATTATTAAAAGCATACCACTTGACATTAAAAACCGGAAAATACTTGTGTAGCACAAGCATAAACATACGCATGCTTCGTTTTATTACGTATAAATATGGATGCCGGAAGTTTAAGAAGGTCAACTTCTATAATGAAAAAAAAATCATTAAGTAAACCAAAACATTTATAACGTGTTGGTACTGGGAAAAATAAATTTAGCGGTGTTTTTTACTCTCCATTCTTTTTGAAAATAAGCCAAAAATATGTAACTCTTTAACGTTTTTTGATATTACAGGAAAATCTTTAGCAATTTTTATCTTTAGGCCGCTTTATGCCATTGCAAAAAAAACCAGCCTGACATAATATCTACCAAAATTGATAAATTACTTGTGATATCAATAAACACATCCCATTGGTTAGTACTTTTTGTATTATGCTTGTCAAAATGTGATTTATATGTTTTGTATACGTATTTTCTAAGCCATATGAAGCATATGAAGATTACAACGACATAAATTGATTATTTATGAATTTCGGAATCGTTCAGACTTATTTTGACAGAGTTTTAAAAATCCAGCAGTTATGTAAATCAAACCCGCAATCTTTGAATATAAAACGCACATACAAATCGGTTATCTATTTTATTTCTGGAATAAATATTGTAAGCCTACGTAAGTAAATTATAAATCATATTTTCAGTGTCACATTTTTTATATTATTTATCAATTTATAAGAAACAAAAATCAGCCGTTCGTATGTACGTATGTATTATTTTATTTCGTGTACCTATAGAAATTCTTGTTAGTGATATTTATATCATTTTTCATTTGACCCTGGCTAAATTCAGTCAGGTTAATGTCAGCCTTTCGTTACTGACGCCGGAAAATCCTTTTTGAAATATATTTTGACATTTGACAGTCTTTGTTATCACGATACCATGGTAAAAAAATATATTTCGCCGAGCTTTCACAAAATGGTTCGTTTGAGTTTTTTTTTTATTTTTTATGTAAACCTAAACTATAGTACCTAGCGTTATTTCACATAGCCTTTTTTGATCGCCATATCTTACAGCATTACGATAGTTATTTGGGATATAACCTTCCGGGTATCCGCTATAAAAAATTTACATGTTGTTTTTCTATTCAATACGCGTACTGAAAACGTGGATGCCTAATAGTTTTTCATTTCTATTTTCTGTTCTCATTTTCTAAATATGGATTGTACAAAAAGCTTACAACCAATGGCAATACCCAACTCTGTTAAATCTCCGATCTAGAAAGAAAGGATGATTTTTTAGATTGAATTCTTTAAATAAAAAAATTACACGTGTTTCATACAATATCGACCATGTTTAAGCAAAAAACAGTAACCGCCAATTTTTTCAAATGTGCTTTTGTTTGAGAACCAAAAAAAATACAACTAAATAAATGTTCTGTGAAAAGGAATCCAGCCAATCAAATTATCGAAATTCAGTCTTAGATTTTGAAAAAAAATGTACCTACCAAATTCGCGCACAGTAAAAAGAAATCAAACTTAAATTAAGATTAATGTCTTTTGCCTTAAAAGGGTTGAAATGTTTATTACTGTATCAATGTTTTATTGTTTTATTTTATATATCTTGGAAACAAAACCATTATAATTATTAAATATTATTTTGATTTCAATTAGAGTCTGGATTCTTAACTATTTTAATACCTTAATCGTGTGATAAATAGATTATAATAATGATACAATGAGTATTTAAAAAAAGCTAATACACATAACACTTTATATGGAAGTATTTATGATAGATGCAATACTAGATGAAAGCTGTTTTCAGATTCATTGGAACTTTTTTTGGATTGATTAATTTTATGTTGATACTTATTAGTACAAGTTTTACCAGTTTCTTAAACCAATCGGTTTTATGGAGAGCAATATATAAAAGAAATTCAAAGAAATAAAGTCAATTTTAATAATATGTAGGCATAGAATAAAAGATATATTTTCTGAAACGTCAAATCAATACGAAATTAATTACGTATCATTAAAATAAACACGTTTTTATTTACACATCAGATATACGCTGTTTCTAAATGAATAATATACGAATTTTAATAAGCAAATGTATATTTAAGATATTTAATGATTTATAATTAAATACCTGCGTATATTTTTTTGAAACAAATTTCAAAAATTTATCGTATTATAGAACTTCCATTATTTTTTATATTTTACTCATAATTTTTCCGGTGTTAACAATTCATCTCTTTCCGGGAAAAATATAGTTTTTTTTCGTTTCTATACGGTGTTCGATCATTTTTCCACCGTAGGCGATAGCAGCTGGTAAATATTTAATAGGATTTTCTGTGTGAACGTATTTTGCTCAACGTACACGTTATACGAATAGAAGATTTATGTACTTTTTTTTCTATTCGAAACGTAAAAATACCTTTGTCGCAGCAGAATAACGCATGAATAATAATTCGATATAAAATATACGCACGTACAGTGTTGTTTTTCTATGTTTAATGAAATATTACGGCGATTACGAATTCATAGACATATTATACCGCACACCTGCGCGTGCTTTATTTATAAGCCTTGTTGAAAAAGCTTGATATTTTTTTAAGCTTTTCTTCTCATAGCAGCCCACGTTACACAGTAAAACATTCATACCTTTTATCAAAATTAGTTATTACTACAGAACTTTCTCGATTCTATTTTATAAATATGTATTGTCAAATGTTTGTACAACAAATTATTATAATCTCTGTTTCCAAAATCTAGCATATGGATACAAAGTATTAAAAAATATGAAAATTACCGCTTTAAACTTTATAAATCCATGCAATGTCAATATTTATTTAGTATGTGTTTTTACGAGAATTGGCAGATAACATATTTTTAGCGCAATATGTATCCAGTTTCACACTTTTTAATTTTCTAACTGTTAGATTTAAGCCTTCAACTTTTACTTAGAAGTACCTATGTTTTAGTATCATAGAAGACAAAAATACACATATAATAAGTATAATGCAGATATGAATCGACTTGTATCGTGTGTTTAATATGTATTTAGATGCAAGATATGGATTGACAGTTGATTGATAAATTAGCTGACTGTCTTGCATCGTGAAAAATAATCTGTAAGCATCACATTATCGAGATTGATTTAGTCAAAATATATTAAAGCGGAAATTGGTTTGAAAATATAATTTTCAAATATATACATATTCTCTTTGTAGTATACAATTTATGGTAATATGTATTTTTAAATAATAATATCAGCTTTTTTGATAATCTAAAACAAAATATTTTCAGCTATTTGGTAAATTATTCTTAAAAATCTTTAAACATTTTTGAAATTAGTATGTGAAATTGTTTTATTACAATGTTTTTTGGTTAAATATTTTCAACGAATTATTACCAATTATTCTAATTAGAATGAAAATAGAATAATTGATTTTACATGTTTTTACAAACGTGTGTAATACATAGTAACCCATTTATTTAAAAAAACATAATTTCCAAAATATTTTCTTTAAAAAACAAGACTGAAATTAAATCAAAAAATATATAGTTTTTTTTCAATCGCTGAAGCTGCAATGTTTCTTGATTTCAATTACAAAATCAAAAATATTTCTTTCTCTAAAATATTAAGAATGAACATAGTCACTTCTAGAATACCATGTGATATAAAGCATGATTGATAGCATTTGTAAAACAGTGCCACATTTCACTTCGCATTTTATTTTCTTTTCGCTGTACGATGATTTGTCGTTCATAAGATATTTCTTTAATTCCATATGACTATTGATATTTTAATACTTAACTAGCTGAACCCGACATGCGTTGCAATGCACTATAAAATAGTATTGTGTAATTATGTAAAAGAATATTGATTAAATTAAAACTCACTTTGATTA
>JAGVSQ010002381.1:8705-24957 GCA_022683975.1 Rhyacophila evoluta | reverse complement strand
AAGAAAGAATTAAAAATACATATATATACAGAAGGAAAAAGAGAGTGTCTACCAACCTACCTACCAATGGCGTGATATTATTGGTACTGAAGGAGTTGCTCAGAGTAGCAGAAGAGGAACCCATATTTTATTCTCGTATAGATAAGTTTAGAAGAGAGAGCGGAAATTTCCGGCGCATCGTTTCTCATTCGAGCGGAAATCGTTTTCAATATTCACAATAACTTTTAAAAATGTGACCCATTCAAGTGATAACTTCTGTTAATGCACAAGACTTCTCTATTGAGCGTTTCAGTTAAATGCTTTTTAAGAAGTTGAATATTGTTATTTATGTAGGCATTACTGAAATTGTACGCCCTTTTCGAATTCATTCTCTAAGAATAAGAAATATTGTAAATATTTACGACGGCTTAGAAGAGAGATTTTGAAGGAAGTTATGTAAGCTTGTTAACCATTCTCTCAGCTCGAAAGAAGTAAAACAAAAAACCTGGGAATTGATATTATGAATGAAATTATAAAAAAAAGACTAATACCTACATTTGCTAGATGCAGTGGCGTAGCTAAATATGGCGAAATTTGTTTTCGTTCGAGAAACGATGTCGCATCCGTCACAAAATTATAGTTTCTTATTTTTTTAGCTCTCACGTAGTAATATTATCGTTTGCAATTGTGCGCCCACCCCCGTGATTTGTGCGCCTGGTGCAACTGCTCCAACCGCTGCACAGTAGCTACGCTACTGGTTAGATTACGCAATACATCAAAGGCCAATCAAGAGAGCCTTCTCTTCAGAAACTTTTAGTGACTATATCCTGCAAATGTACGAAAGGGTGTAAAGCCGCGTGTAGTTGCAGGAAAACAGAAATTAACTGCTCAGCGATTTGTGGGAGCTGCAACGGTCATTTGTGCACGAACGCTCTTTCCGAAACTGATGTAGTGACTACTATAGGAGACGATGATGACATAGATGAATAGATGCTTTAGTTGAATGATGAAGAGGACAACTCAAATGAATCTAAAGAAAAGAGCGAAAAAACGCGTGCAAGTAAATCAATAATTGATTAATTATTAATAACAAATGTTTTCTTCGTCGAGAATAGTAAGATGTAGAATTTTGATAACTTTGAAGTGAGCTGGTACTTATACTGCTGCACCAAAATACATAATATTGATACTCTTTTTATTCATAATTTTACGTTCTATAACTTATTCATATACAACTCTTTACTTTGATGTGTCGTTTTTGAATTATTTTGTAAAAACTGTAAAACGCCTCATTTCAGGTTACTTTTATCTACATAGCTAATTGGTAAACTTAGGATAATCATATTGGGCCATAATACCTGAACCGATTAAAAACATAAAACCTTTATCCTGAGTTAATATTCGTTTTCGTATTTTTTTGTTTAAAATTCGCCAAACATTTTACACATTCATAAAAAAATCAAAATCAATATCGCAAGAGAAACGGCAATATAATATTTTTGAAAGTATAAAATATGTACCGATAATTTATGTGTAAATGTAAAATTCATTTTTTATCCACAGTCGATAAATTTGCTGAATAAATTGATAATTATGTCTACCGAGAGACTTCTTATCTAGTGGATCTTGAGGACATTGGATCTGATTGTTGTTGGTATGAAAAATGCGGTAGTGGTTTCAAGAAGCAAACATTTTCATTTTTGCTAGGAACCATTATATATAATATACAATATGTCTAACAAGAATGTGTTAAAACTTAAACTTAACTTACTTCGCTTAAAACACGATGTTTAAATATCTGCATATGAAGATATGGAGAGATTTCGGAAATTGAATGAATAATAAAACGAACAGTGGTAGTGTCTCCAGATGGTATCCTATGTGGTCTCTAACCGTACTGTCAACAATCTCTGTTTACTGGCTGGTAATAATACCAATGTCGGCCTCAATGCAGTAGGTAAAACTTACGTGTTGGATTAAGTCCGGATATTTGTTTGCCGATACAATCCCTAAATAAGGTCGGACCAATACGAAAGTTGTATTCAAAGAGAGTTGACATCGATATAATTATCTTTATAGTTGTATTCATATTTAGGTAGTTAAGAATGCCGTCGTATGATTGTGACAGCTAATATCTGGTTTTGTCGCAATTTTACAACATTTAAAAAACGCCAACCGAAGTTTATATGAAAACCTTGACTTTCATGTGGAAGCACCACGAAGCCAGTGATATTACCGTGATGTACAACCTACTTTGATATTTAATGTACATGGTATTATAAAAACTCATGGAATGCATTTCTCGTTTTAATTATTGAAGAAAACACGAGAAGCTGTGCTTCATTTTTATTTTATCCCTAAGCATTTTACGCAGACCTCAAATGTAACCCGCAGTAAAAAACGAGAAGAATTATTAATATGCAACTGGCATTTTTCATGAATTTATTTGAATTTTAGCAATTTAAATGTTAACATTTTGTATTACCATATAAAATAAAAAAAATACTCGCACACTAAAAAAATAAGCGTTTAAAAATGTATTAAATAATAGCTATTAAGAAGAGAAGGAATATAATCTGGATGATTGATATTTTTATATCCTTTTTTTGTATTTGAAAACTATTATACTTTCTGTCGAATACAATGTTTTTAACTTTACAAAATGAGGAATTTGAGGTATTATAGTAATCTCTATATAATATTATAGTATGTTCTCCCCGGTAGTTGAGAGATTAGTGTGCGCACCTCGCATCTGGGGAATGCGGGCTCGATTCATATATCTGCCTGCTTAAAAAAAATCAGAAAACGCAGGAAAAATAATCTGTCAAGCCATGTCTTCACATTGAAAAGATCCATATGCTCTACTTTCAGAGCGGACGTAGTAAAAAAATATGATATATAATAAATAACTACATACAAATCCGGATACTAACAGAAAAGAGTGCTGAAATAATAGAAATTATCATTATACTAACCATCAAAATGGCTAATTTTTAAAATAAGGAAATCAGAAGATGAAATTTGTTTTTAATATCTTTGAATGAAATTTCCAAACACTTAGCATTGTTTGGAAATATTTTGTGCTATTGCAGGGATGTTGAAATCATATCATGATTAATACTTTGCACCTTATTTTATTGTTTAGTAGTGACATCGCAGTATGTTATCATAGTTTACTTTATGAAATTCAGCGGACATATTAGAATCGTGTAGGTAGACGGATAATATTAAAAATCACATTTTCTAAAATAAACATTAATTTTTTGTTCTGCTTTTACTACACATTCTAAGCAGTCTACCACAACTATCAAATAAATATGCCATATAATGTTAAATATGTTTTATTGCAGACATATTCACAGTACGTTTGTATTGTACCGAATTTTTTTTTATTGGCATTTTGCTTTTTTACTGCCTCGAAGTATTACCGCAAGGACGTCCGTTGTCCCAAAAAGATTTTCGAAGCAATAAAGTTATTATCAATTTTTTACACACATAACACACAAAAGAGGCTTTGATCGGTTGGCAAAGAAAGGCTTTTATCCGAAAGACTAACCATTGTCAGAAATTCAGGTTTTATGACTTTCTTTTCCAGGACATCATAAATTTTCTTCACTGAGGAATGAAATTTACATTTTTATATTGCTGTCAAATATATACAATATCCGCATTGAAGTTATCAAAATGGCAATAATGCTAATCAGCAAGACTACTATAATAATTAATTATAGCCACACTTCCGAATTAACCGTCGAAGCTGATTTTACAAAGCTATTTAGGATATAAATCGCCGAAATATAATGTAATATATACGTTGAAAATTTCTCAGTGTCATTAATTAAACAACTATAATTAAAATAAACTTATATTGTAAAGGCATAATTTATTTTGAGAGGATATTGGTAGAAAATTTCACAGCTTTTTGTTTATTGACTCGAAGAATACAATTTTGGATACATATTAATACATTTTGAATCTATTCACACTTGAAAACATCAACACATTCTTGAGCATAATGATTGATAAAAAAACACTCTCAACAAATTATGAAGAAGTTTTATTGGGAAGATAATAGCAATTATTTACTTTTATGTTTTGGTCGAAAAAAATAAATGATATAATCGATATTTTTCTATTATCATTATTTTAAAGAAATCAATAAATATTTTTTACATTTTGGCTGATATATTTATAATATCAAATGTTAAATAATAAAATATTGAAAGCCAAAACCAATATTCATAAAATTTTGTGGACGTCGCATAAAAGTGTTTTTTAAATTATGAGTAAATTACTTAATCATTATCGGAAATTATTTACCTGTGTAACTTAGTTATGAAATTATTATCTTAATACGAAACGTGGATTGTCCATAATGTCGTATTTGTTTTTATCCTATTATAAACGTTCCATTTTTAAAATTCTCTCTACTCTTAATACGATATTACGTTTTGAGTTTGGAACAGGATGTCGGAAGTCATTGTGAAGTTTGAAAGACTTCTCACTTTTGAAGTGGTAAAATTTTAGTGATTACTCCGGTCATTCAAAAATTCACACAAAGGAACGACTCTGCTCTCGCTGTGCCAGATATTTTCATTTCTAACCAAAGACCATGAAACTAGGGGACATAAAATAGTAAAGAAAGATTTACTAGCACGAGGGGAGATTATATATCTAATTTTCTACGGAAATTGCTTTTGTATTAAGTAATAAAAAATTTTGATGGACAGATCTTTTAAGCGACCACCTCGAGTACCTAACTAAGATTGCAGATGTCGAGGGATTATATTTATTTCCGAAGCGTACGTGAAAATAAATCAAAATTATAATGAACTAACGTAAATACATTTTCAAAAATTACCTGGTTATTAGTTTGACGATGTTCAAGTGGCCAGAAATAAACTAATTTGTTATTTTCACGTATAGTATAATACGTTTACTGTGTGCATAAGATCCTACGCTTGTGGTTTATTCAGAATCAATTTAGCGGGATCGGGTCGTGTAGCTCTATAACAAAACCGACATATTTAAATTAAATTGTCAATTAAAATATATTTTCTAACTAGTTCTCGTGAAGATAATCTATTAAGATTAATATTAATAATACCGTGGTCCATATATACTCCACATAGTAAATAGGGAAGGCTGTATAATCACACTACATATTTAGTAGTTATATGTATTAATATTTTTAGAATATTTTATTTTAATTTTAATTTTGTTTCATTAATTCTGGACGTAAAAATTAGTACAACAAAAGAAATACATAAAAACAGTTAAGGCTTAAACCTCACAAAAAAGCGATAATCTTGTTTTTGAAATTGGAGATATCTGAGATAATATAATATTTAAATCTATTAATTTTTATGCCTTGGCAATGCAGAAAATTAATTATAGTGTATTATATTATTTGTATGTGATAGACTTCGCAATATTACATAAATAGTAAAGGTTTTCATTTTTTTGCTATAATAACTTGGATTAACCCTATGTGAAAGTTGCATTCAAAGACTCATTATTATTATTATTATTATCAGAATTATCTCAACGAAAAACGTAACTTATCGACACTTATCATGTAACATTGTTTTTAAAAATTGAATGTGCGTGGAGCTCAAGATTTTTACGATAACACCACAATATGAATTGATTCAAAATATTTATTAAGATTTTCAATTTTTAGTAGCTAAAGATTCGGAACCACTTTTAGATTCATTTCTTATGCCTTTCGTATCTACACGGGCGACTAGGATACCTTATAATTCCCACGATGATAATATTAGAGCTGGAAAAAGTTTAAAAAAAATTCAACCGACTTGTAAATTAATTCTTTCATTGTGATTCTCTATCGCAGGGCTATACTTAATCATAATTGCACAATAAAGTACACCAATCTCGGGGAAACTGCGTAACGTAACACCGGGCATTACGAATTCAAATGAGATAGCCCCTGTAATTATATCACGTAAATTGTTGCCCCTCTTGCATAAAATGTGTGCAGGGGGGTCGCGAGCTCGAGCCAAATGTATTATTAAATTTTATTTCATTCAGACAGTGACGTGACAAAATCTCTGTAGGCAGCTTTAAAATTAGGCAGCACATATAGCACGCAAATTCAGGAAATCTCAGTGCAGACATAATTCGAGAAGGTCTTCAACATTATAATCGATTAGGTCATTTTATTATTGATGGCACAAATTCGGCACACCTCTTCGATGCGAGTTATGGTACACTGCATATCAAAAAGCGTATAAAATATCAACAATGTCACCATCGCAAAGATTAATAACTAATCACATTGTTAGAGCGAAAATGTCAGTTCTTAACTAGGATGAAGTTGACGCTAGTTCTGTTTGTGAAGAGCCATACATCGATATGATTTCCGGCATATCTCTTATAGTGACGATGTACTAGTCAGTTAGCAATGATAATTATAAATAACATACAGCCATAATCATATTTCATTGTTCGAATATTTTTTTTACGTAATTTACTCTTTCTTGAATATTATAGGTTTAAAGTTTATTATAACTCATTGATTTGCAGTGTATGCGACTTAATATTAACAATCTTTTAGGGAAACGCATCAATAAGATTTGTTGGTGGTTCAGCATTTCCCACCTCTTGTTTTTATTGCAGTCTACCGGCCGCTTGCATCCAAAGATTGAAATACGATACTAACAAATAAGCGATTTTCTACAAATATATATCGATTAACACTAAGTGAATTTCAAATATTTGAAAATAATTATTGAGGTTCATGCTGTAAATACTTATTTTACTACAATTATCACTCTATTTATAATCGTTGAATGATTTCACTTGATTAAAACTCCATAGAATCGAAAATAGTGTAACGACTAAGATAGTAATTAGTCCATATACTTTTGAAATTTATAAGACTGTCTCTCAGTAAATATGTTTCATTTTTTAGTATCGGCGTGTAGAATAAATCTTAATAACCGATAAATTACTTTTTGAAGAATAATTATTTCTTGCGAATAAGATTACTAACAATAAAATAAAGGATGTCAAATACTTTTTGGATTGCCAAAACTTGGAGACTATGTTCCATATTCCCCTGTATACGCCACTGCTGACTGGCCAGTATGAAAGGAGTGTTGAGTGTAGCTTTTTACGTTTCTTTGGGCGGACAGATATTCGAGATGTAAATTTGAGGCCTTAGACTGTTTTGAAGCTTTTCAAAAAAAGCTTTCAATGGCCGAGCTTCGGTTGAATAGGCTGACATATTTTCATCAAAAATCGACGGAATGTAAAAAAAAGTTGCGGTCTACAACTGAATGGGTTCGGTTTTGTTATATGTCGTTCATACAATTTCATGGCGTTATAAAAAATAAGCATTTTACAAAAAGCGTTTTATAGAAATATGTACTAAAGCAAGCAGCCTTTCGCCACGTCGTAAGCCGTTATTAATATAAATATTTGTAATCATCTATCACTTTTTATTTAAAATATCGTTTTTGGAGCGAATAGGAACTTTAATACATGGAAAAAAAGTTTTTAATTAGAAATATATAAAAAAAATCTTCGAATTTCTTGAAGCAAAATTAAACGATAAATCATTTTAGACTAGAAATTTTCCATAAAAAAATTATAAAATAGTCCGAATAAGCTTATCAAATAACTCGTTGAATTACTTGCGTTTTTTTACGTAGTGACCACAGACACATCTAATCATACATAAAATACTCTATCTATAAAAAAATAGTATAATAACAAGAAATCTATAATTTTTATAATCAATCTATAATATATATCATATGATACACATTTTGACACCGAAAAAAAGATTTCTATGTAAAGAAAAAATAAATTGAAAAAAAACGTAAATAGGCAAAGTTACTTTTAAATCTTTCAATAACATTTACAAAGAACTATAAATGTTGACTTGTTACTATTTTAAACTAATAAGTTTATTTATTTACTGTCCAAATAGTATAACTAACTCAACTATAACGATGTCCTAACATACTAAATTTGAATAAATCAGTTGTAAACATAATTGTATACTTTTGTATTAATTTTTTAAAAATATCTCTCTCAGCCAAAGTGAAATGTCACAAAGTTAATATTAAATTCATGGTTTCATATTCCAGCGTTCTAAAATATTTACATATTGTAATAAATGTGAACGTAATTGTGGGAAACTTGCTTCATCTGGAAATATTGTCCGACTATAGTAATTCTTCCAGGGATTGCGTATTGGTGTCCTTATACTTGATGTAAACTATTACTATTGTTTCAAGTTGCTTATAATTTTGAATATGAAGTATGTTATATGTTATATATGTGTAATAAATGAGCGCATTTCAACTGAATAATAAAGCTATTTGTAAAGTATGCACACATAGAGTTAAGATGACGCAAACGACTTTTCTTTTAGATATAAATGGCGTTAGGCAGGAGTAGTAAAAACAACTTTAGTATAATGCAATGACCCATCAGTGGAAGTAGCTATGATGGCTTTTAGTATATTACGAATACGGTGTCATATATTACATATACTAATAAAATAAAGGTATTCGAATTTATATTAATTAAAATCTTTAAGATGTTGATCCTCGTCTTTCGGTTTGAAGTGGAGGTCACTGAGAAAAAAAAGTAAAAATAGCTCCTGGAATCATTTATTTGCGTAAGAGTGCGTAAAATATAATATTTAAATGCCATTAATAATTTGACCTAAAACGCTCCTTGTTGTCATAATGCTAAGTTTGTTATATTTTATATCCGTACCATTAAAAACATCTTATCATTTCGAACTTTGTTTGCATTGGTTTAATAGATTATTGTAGGGCTGAATAAATTTTATGAAACGTAAATCCAGCGTTTTACGTGACGTCATTAATGAAGTAATCGTAAAGTATTTAAGGGAAACGTTTTATGAATATTTAAAAGCACATTTTCTGCGATTCGTTGACCTTTTTAATATCCTTAACCGAAAGTAACCCAGAAGTTATATCTGTATACATAATATAATGACCATATCTGAGTTGTTATAAACGACATGCTTATGGCCACTTAAAATAAAATCATGATATTTTGCTGTATCGTATTTATAGAAAAAAATGCTTAAACAGTTTAAAAACAAAAAAAAAAATAGATTTTATTGAAATTATTTCATTTAATACAATCATAGTCACTAAAAACTCGTGGTTATAGTGGATCCCAAGGATACGGTGAAGCGATTGTATGTGAATCGGGGAGACAAGAAAACGGACGGTATGGTGTTCAGCCACCTACTGCAAAGGTCTTCTTCAGACCGACGTACTAGAAAACTTCCAACACTAGCTTCATTTATTCTGTAGGATTTTGGATTTTTAAATTATCTGAGAAGAATAGTTAGTTAAAAGGATATGTCACCACTGCATGGTATTTGCTGCAAACATCTGTTCTCATAATGTAATTTTGAGGTAATTTTCGACCATTGCTGCAGTTCCTACGACATTATGCATATAATTGAAAGTAGCTCCAGTTATATATATTCCGATATAAAATTTTCAATATCTCGTTTATAAGCATAATGCTGTTAACGGACACCATTAATTTTTCCCCCAATATTAATTAGTCAGCGAACAGTTTGAAACGTGAATCGGATATTATTTTTCCATAGAAATAGAGATAGTGAAGATATTTTTCAGAATATGAAAAACTACGAACTTTAGATATCATGAAAAATATTTTGCTTCAACGGTGTATTATAGATAATGGTGATGTAGATTAACTAATTTTTATAGTAATTGATAATTTACTGAACTGCAAATATAAATACTTGAAATAGTTTTCTTGTTTGGTAAAATAATGCTTAGAAGTAAAGAATTCATTTTTACTGGTATAATATAATGTATTAAAAATACATGCATCATCTGAAAAAAAAATGCATTTAAAGACCGAGACAAGATTTGCATGTTATTAATGTTTCATAATACAGACAAAAAACGACAAAATGCATTTTAAAGAAGTTATTAATTTTGCACTAATTTACATTTAGTTGACACGCGATGCTATCCCTATTTCTGATGAGTCTTTCAGGGGGTTATTTGGGCCACACGTTCATAAACTTTTGTGAATTTGCAGCCTCTTTTCGTGAACGAAAGATCGCGGTATATTATATAATATTTCCCAGATAGTGATATTTTTAATCTCACGTCAGCCCCACTCCTTTATTACCGTTCAAAGGAAAATAATTGGTATTTATTTTAAAATATCAACGATGATTGTAAGGGAACATTGTGTTGTATAAGGATTTTTTTTTGGGTACATAGTATATATTATACAATCGCGTGTTGCAATTGAATACGCGTAGAAAATAATTTATATTTCGATTTTGGAGAAGCATGGTTAACCTCACTGATCGTCAAGTAAGTAATCAATATTCACTAAAAAAAATAAAGTAATTAAATTATATTTTTAAACTTTTGCGGCATAAAAGTAGCGGTGAAACATTTCAATTCTTAGGTTTGGATTAGATTTCGATTTTCAGAAATTTGTTTTCTATCCATACTTATTAACATCTGTCTGATTGGCACCGAACTTCTTTTGAATTGAAATAAAAATATTAATAAATTATGAGAGTGTGTAAGTTATATCTGAGAAACTAATTACGTATCAAAAAGAATTAAGTTTGTAAAAAAATTGTAATTAACGGCAGCTAGCACAGTTAAGAGTGTATGGATAATATCCGTGGCTTTATCGAACTTTTTTGATTTTGGGAATGCTTTCTTATTGTAAATGTAGCTTAAAACTGAGGAGGAATATGTATTTGGCGACGCATTTTTTCGACTTATGTGTGGTCTTATTGATAACTCTGCCGCTTTAGCCAATATTGGTCTGCACGTCCTTGATTACTCCCTATAAAATCGAGAACATCAGCTGTTTTTCTTTCCTAAATGCAGGACTATCCTGCCAGTAGTCGTGCCAATGCGGAGAAAAATGGTGATGCTTAACGAGGTTGCCTCGGATATTGATATCTTCCATCTATGTGAGAGTGAGCTTAGATGGATGGTAGTAATAGGATTATAATATATAAATACATTATTAGAATAGGATCTGTCTAACTTACTTGATATACACTCTTCTCTTCCTTCTGTATATATATATATATTAATTCTTTTTTATATTTTAATACTTTTGTTATGACCATGTGAATATTGTGTTGTTAATGTATTACACTTATAATTACAACATGGATAAAATAAACTAATAAAAAACAGTTTTATGAGACCTGAAAATTATCTTCGTTTAGTAAAAGTTTTAATTTTACGAACACGTTTCATGGCTTCATTAGTAAAACAAGCTAATGGCATAGTATAAATTGCTATGTCTAAAAAAGCGATCTTGTTATGTTTTATGATTATGAATAAATATTCATGAAAAAAGTTTGTTAAAGCACACATATAGTATAATTTGTAACCAGATTGAGAGCGTGTGGTCACCGGTCTCATGGTAAAAACAGAGCCTCGGGGTGTGGGACGTTAATTGAACGCATTACACACTAATTTGTTGACGTAAATTGCATTTGCCGCGCAAATTGCAGGGCTCATCATCTGGGCGCTTCATTTAAAAATTCCACTTTAATGTTTGTAATGGCCCCCGAAACCCAAACATTAAAAAAAACGCCTTTTAACATATTTAAATTGGTAATTTACCGGCACCGCGATGCTGTAATTCTTTTTGTTGGGATATTTTTACTCTTTGCCGCTGAAATTATACAGAGCCAACTGAAAAATACGCAATCAAAAACAAAAACGCCGAAAATAAAATTAAAAAATTCTAACCAATAATTATTTTCCTCAAACTGGACGTTACTGGAAACGTTGTCACTGTGCATCAGATGCCTCGGGTACTATTTCAGATAATTTAAATTAAACAAATAATTATATCATGATAAAACATTATAAGTACTAATTATTTAAAGATTTATAACTTGCAGTACTAAAATTTAAAATTTATGCAGTACAATACAAATACAGTAAATCAAAGTTTCTTTTTATCAAATATCAATAGAAAGTATGTTAACTATATATGTCTTGGGAACCTTCTCTTGGTACAATTTTGGTTCAAAGCAAAAACCGTTCAAGGTTCGTTACACCACAATATATTCCCTAATAAGGGATGTGCATGTTTCTAGCGGCGAAGACAAGCCGTTGATGTTTTCATTTAATCGTATTATCGTATGAAATTTAATAAAAATAATAAAAATACGGCATTAAGAACACATATATCATATAAATTGTCTATTACGTCTATAAACTAATTTTCAATAATCACGATTGAAGTAAAATGTTATATGAAACTGTGTTATAGAACAATTGATTTCTAGTCGCTTCTAACATAAAAGGAATATTTATTGGAGTTACTCACTAAGTAAATAAAAAATAAGCTTTAAACATTCGTTTCATTAGTCAAACGTCTGTGGAATAAAATTTGGAACTTTATTGTTCATGATAGAGTTAAAAACTGTGAAAGTTTCTTTGTTTCAAACTGACAAAGTTTAAAAAAGAATATTCCATTTTGAGAGGTACAAAATTGCCTTACAGTGGCGTAAATGAATTTCGAAAATACATTTATTTTCTTTAGAACTTAATTACGTTTGTGTTGATAATAATACAATGTGAAATTACCGATAGCAATATAAATATTATTGACTAGTTCTATGAAACAATGTGTTTTATTGAAAGAAATTAGTAAACATTTCGAGTTACCACGTTTGAATAATATAAATGGAGATTAAATGAAGATGTGGAATATGAATCCACCATACATGTAAATCCAGTTAATATTTATAATTCTATTATAAGTGATCAAATAAGAAACTTGATATCATAAGGTAACATGGGCTAGATGAAATATTAAATATCTATAGTAATCATCTTTTTATAATAAACTTTCCATAATTATTTTTTACCTTGTTCGCGTAGATTTTAAGCTAAGACAGCTAAAAAAATATAATAATAAAGAAATGGATGGATCTGAATTAGACTGTGTTAACTTATATTTAATAATTTTATTGTGTAAATATAAATCTTAATACGTTCTTTGAAATTTCAAAGGAGCGTACATTTTTTGACAGAGAACTTCTTTTAAAATATGTACAAACAAAAAAAAATCGTACGGACCCATCTGACAGATATAGTACATGCATATATTGCATATTAATGTGTGATACATACCCAGTTAGTATAATTAAGAAGTATATGTTTTTTGAATACACTGTAAAATGCCGAAAAATTTAATGATACTAAAATAAAGGGAAATAAACCACTTATTTCAATTAACCCTCAGAAATAGTCCTTAATAGCATTATGAGAATGTCTACTCTGATATGAAGTAGTAAAATGCTTTGTAATTGGTTATTTTTTAAAACAAGAAGCTGACATGAGTTTTTTTATTTCATATTTGTATAAGTTATACAACATTCTTTTATTTCACTATATTTATATTTTATTATGTTGTACAATGTTCCTAAGATCATATATTTCTCAGTGCTGGGCCGTGGATTGGAGGCGCTCTTTTGTAAAAAGTTTTTTTTAACTCCCTGTTTACATATTTTCACTGATTTATAATTTGCACATTTTAAAAGTGTCCTTTGAAAAGCATCTCATGTTTTATATTAAACTTATCTTAACTATGCGAATATCATTGCACGAAGAAATTTATTTAAATTTTCTTGTAAAAAGGCACCCATGGTACTTAGGCGCCTTTGTGCGGAGCATGATATCGACATTAGAATGGCACGGCCCGGATAGTACGTATTTTTTTTTTATTGATTACAAGAGTTTTTGTGTTGCTATATTATTGTGATATCAATCACGGGTTCATTGATATTATTCATTGTATCTTTAAAATAGCACGCAAATCTAAAGGATATTTGACTGTGCAATTCAATAAACATATACCGTAATGATTGGACAAATATAAACATCGTTTCTTCATATGATAAATCATACATTGTTGTAAGCTTAAAGTATAAAACCATGGAGGGAGAAAATAATGGGACAATATAGAGGCAAAAGCTGTGGCCGTTTAAAATTTTCATTGGCTTTACCAAAAATATGTGCTGTCAGTCCCCTCGAAAACCTTAGAGCCATGCCAATGCGTCTCACCCTTTGGTCTTTAACCATCGGAGTTATGTTAAAATATTCCAGCGCCTTTTTTGGTTAGTACTATGAGGTGTGTTTCGTGTTTACCCTGCGACGATTTATATCCGACGTCACAAAAAATGTTTTGAAATTGTTTTGTTGAAACAAATGACAGCATCAAATTGATCTCTGAAAAGTGTCTATTCGTCATCCCTCTCGCGGTGTCAACACGAATAAATTAGTGTCACAATGAACTCTTCTCTCTCCAACATGCCTAGAATTTTATTAAAGTGAGTGCTATGCGTAGAGTTATACCAATTAATTAATTAATTGGGATAAAATTCCGTTTCATAAAAATCCCGATGAGTTATTCGTTCACTGCGTATGAATATTGACAGTTCAAATACTGAATATAAAAAACCTTCATGTGACCATATAAAAAACCTGATATTTTCATTGAATCTCTATCATTTAATATTTACGTGAAATAAAGTCTTACTAGAAACTGCATAATAATCATATTTTATTATTTATCAACTGACATGTACAAGATTGGCGATAAGTATAATATTTCGATTTTTTCATAGTTAAAAAAAACGTAATTGTATAAAAACTTTAATACCGGTCAAAAAGATTTCAATGACAAGACAATTATGATTATATCTATAATATTACATTATTCTAATCAAATATTTCTTTATACATTCGAATTATTATATTCAACCAATTGAAGAGATACCTTAGTAGATGATTTTCATGCTTGTATGTCCTGCTCTTCTACTATTGTTAATTGTTGGAGCGATACTTGTAAAGACTTCCTAGAGGTATTTCAGTAGTTCAAATTATTTAATTCTTGCATGATTATAGCTTTCCTATCATACAATAACATTTAAAAATCTGGCCATTCTCAAATCAATCTATTATTTTCTTTAAATTTTCATAAAATATTAAAAAGGGAAATTCTGCTTTCAAATTTATTTGGTATCAGATTGGTCTACAGAATTTGACGCTGAGAGTACTTCAAACAAAGTATACACGTAGAAGACATCATAGAGAACAAAAGGTTCAAATCTATTTACGAGTCTTCAATCCTTATATTCTTTCGAAAAAAAACAAGAGATATTCAAGTGGTCTAATATTTATTCGGCAAAAAAACTTATATTAATAAATACATATTTTCTTTTGATTAATCGCTATCAAAATAATCAAAATAATAGCCATTTTAATAGCGATTAATCTGTTATTAATTGTATGAGGTATCATATTTTTAACTTTTCCAATGGATATATTATAATATGTGAGTGGGGTTAACAGAAAAACGATAAACATTTTGCGAATGTCAATAATATTTCAAATTAAAGCATTAGTTGTGGACATATTTAATTTATCATCCTATGATTTAAAAATAAATATTACCCTAGTAATATACCAACTAATACCAAGTTTTGTAACTGGTTTGTAGTTGAAAATTTACTTATAGAGTGAGTTACGTTTAATTACAAATAATAATGAAACAAAGATATTTTTTGTTTTAGAATACATATTTAGAATATTTTCAAAAAATTAGGTCACTTATTCCTGGTGTCAGACATATATTAATATAAGACTTTGTTATGTGATGATATTAAATTTGTTTGCTTGTCTATTGTTGGTAACACTATACGCATTACGTGATTTTATATTGAAATATATTGAATGTCATAGCTGTGCCTATATAACAAGGTCAGTATTACAATACTATTTTGATAAAATTCACGATATTTTGAAGAAAAGCCTTGTATCTATGCAATATTCATCATATAAAATATGAAAATTATGTAACGTGAAAGCTCGATAAAAAAATATTACGAAAAGTAAATGCGAATATCGTAAAAATACCTTTATTTTCACTGACATTGAGTACCTTCAGATTTTGGCATCCATATCAAGAATAATTTAAAGGCAAACCCACGAAAAAGGGTAAGAAAATTCTATGGTGTTTTATTCATGTCAACACCGTTCTACCTGCGTGAAATAGGAAAAGATTTTCAACAATTTCCTCGCGAGAGACTCAACTCAACGTATCTTGTTTGTTTGCTTAGGGTATTATGCCAACAGCGCTCATCTTGATTAAGGGTCTAACAAAAAAACCCTACTATATCAAAATTCACAAAACATGAGATACAGGTTTCCAG
>JAGVSQ010002380.1:0-24957 GCA_022683975.1 Rhyacophila evoluta | reverse complement strand
CGGCATCTTCAGGCTACATTATATGTGGGCAGTGAGCAAACATATAACATACTATGTTATATGGCATCTTCAGGCCGTGGCAGCGATCTCACATATAGAAGTTTACCAGTTTTAAATAATTAAGAATTTGGAATCAATTTCCATCAAGCAGCATCAGTCAAAAATATTAATTAATTAAGATGGATTATGTCTTTCCGATGGCGTGGTGGAGCATATGGATGAATAACGCTGTGTATGCTTGACTTTGGGAGCTAACATAGTCTTAAAAGAAGAAGAAGATGGATCAGGTAATTTTAATCAAAAGGTATATATTTTGCTGTTTTCTACATGGCTTGTTTGAGAGGGATATTATCTGAAGATTTATTGAAGAAAGTGTGATATCCGATTAATTTTTGTCCTTAAATAATTATACTAGAATATACACTGATAAAGAGTTCGAATATTAAATGCCCCTATGACAAGGAAGAAAAAAAACTGATAACAAAACAAATACATTCCATTAGCCGGCGTGGAATGGATTTATGAAGAAGATTCTATACTCATTTATATTGCGTATGGTATAATTTATTTTATTGCAATTTCTGAAATTTTATTTAGGATAGAATTTTTAGTAAGAACTTAGCCCCAGTACTAGATAAAGGAAAACCAATAAAGCCTACAATTGAATTACAATTCAGAGATGGGTATTGATTAATGTATATGTACAGTAAATTATTGGATTATAAGTAAGACTAAACAATTAAAACTTCTAACAATCTACTCAGATATATTAAGTACTTTGAGATTTAATAACATTGCGTTAAAAAAATATGACCCAACACACATATCATACTTTACATGAGCCAAACTCTTTTCTCAAGTTACCAAATTTTATAGCATAATGAATATTGAAAAAATACACTACACAACTTCTGCTAATTTTTATTTCATCTTAAATTAAGATAATTATTTGTGAATACACATATTTTATCGCTTACTAAGATAACAAAAATAAAATACAGAAAAATCCAATCAACTAAATGACTTTCTAATAAGGCTTCCGAAGCAAAGTTCGGAATTTCTACGCTATCGTATTCTTCCGGCTGAGAACTTCCTACAGTAGGCGGATGGAGATAAACGACAGAATTAACTATTATCGTAATTAATGGACAAGAATCGAGCAAAGATTTAAGGATCGCTTCAAATACAATAACTGGCCTATCGCATTGGCGCCTAATATCCGCCGGAAGCCACTTTACTTCGAGATAAACAAAAATAAATGTGATGTATTTGCATTTAATCCTAATTGATGAATAATATATCAAGTTCTTATATTTTTTTTACCATGTCCGCTTTACAAGTGGGGTGTATTAATTTCAAATATGTGATGCATTATATATATATTTGCATTATCAAGACTTATACGACAGATTTATTCACGAGAATCTTTCAGTCCGTTGGTTATCTGAATTTCGGTCATTTATATTTGAATTTTAAACATCTCGGAGCTGTCAGATTTAAAATAAAGGGATTAAACTTATAATTTATTATTTTGAAAGTATATCAAGTGTTAATTATGTATTCTTTGATACAAAATGTTTTCACTTTAGACACAAGATGAAAGTACACACACTACTGATTAAATTTATGGTGAAAACATGAATTATTAAAAGTTTTTATTAGGTAGAATAAAAGGTAAGTATTCCGCAAAGACGTTTTCTTATCAAAAAAATTATTGAGGGTCACATTTTATTTTTACATAAGGAGATTTTATTTTTATCAGATAATGGCACAACGACAAGAAGTTTTTGCCAATAAACAGTTTTTCTTTGAGTTTATTGAATATCGATTGGCCATAAAGTGTTTGTATTCCACTGGAATGCAAATCAGCAACATTTTGACAATATTCTATATTGTAAGCTATTTTTCTGGCTTTTTTATTAAATAAATTTCGCATAGATTAGTTTTATACAATACTTTTACTACTTTCGTAAATAGTATTATTACAAATTGAAGATATTTTACTGTCTATAAAAACCTTTTAATTTGGATTAAATAAAGATTTTTTTAATACAATAATCACCATTAAGACATTTGCTTTCTTTAAGAATAATAATATGAAAACAAATAATTCTTAAGATAAAACGTTTAATCCTTGACTAAACAATCAAATTAAACGACGTGGTGATTTTTATCATTAACATAATAAACCAATTCTATCAATAGATCAATGATTTATCTTATTTTAAAAATATCGCCAATAAGGATAGAAAATAATGAAATATAAGAATATTTTTAACGTAAAAAAGTGTATTATACATTTTATTTAATAATCATGATAAAGCACTTTCTCTTAATCCATCGATGAACTTTCTTACCAAAAAAGCATCGAATCTAAATATGATGAATACACCAGTTTGGAGTATGCAGGATAGTTAAAACTTTTTAAATACAATATCTATTAATGAAATTGTGTAGAAAAGTGTAAAACCTTTTTATAATACAATATTGTTCTATCGTCGATAAATCTTTAGCAAATTTACACATATTATTCAAGGTAAAACTGATTAAAATAATACATCTTATTGATGAGTCAATGTATGATAGAAATATGTTTGTAATTTATATCAGTGTGTAATTCAGTTAAATATTCCGGTATTTTGAGAAGTCATCAACATAATCCGTAATAAGCATCACAATTGTTGTCAATAAATATTAAATATCGTTTTAAAGTATTTTTTCGAAAACAATGTTAAAAATTGACTCAAAAGTATAATCACTACAACAATACATTTATAATACATGGCTTGATGACGCCAAAGAAGGATGCTTTGTATGATAATCTAAATGGAAATGTAATTGTTTAGTGATTGATGTAAATTTTAGGTAATAGAGAGAGGTAGCTAAGTTTAGATGGTTGTTGTTTACAGTGTTTGCATTGTCTAAAAAAACAATTAAAAAAATAAACGACTGACTAGTCCCGAGATGGATTTTCCCTTTTAGATTAAAAGCCTCTCTTTATTAACGAGCCAAAGCTCCCATTTTGTAATCAATCCAAAGTGCTGGATAATTGGAAGGAAGGTGATAATAAGTAATTAATTATTTAGTCGGGAATGAGAACTGTTGCATTTTAAAGGCGATTATATGAATTAATATTCTCCGTTTTCATCGCGCGCAGTATGTCGCACCTGTAAATAAGGTATTTAATTAAATATGGCCTCATAAATTTGATATAATAAACAACGCCTTGTCATGAAAATGAGATGTTTTTCGGACGAAAATAAGTCACCTTCGAATAGCTATTAGGCGCTTTCAGTATTTCCATAATCTCAGCAGTTGGCGTTTGATAACTATTTTTAGCAGAAAAGCTTGGCTTTTAATTTTTAAGTTAAATACAAAGAATAAAATCTGAAAAATTTTCACGAAATCATTTATTTGTTTTTCATAATATTTCAAAGACTGCTAAAGTAGAAAATATTTAATACCTTGCTTATCATAAAGTGAAAACACAAATAGATATAAACAAACTTTATAAAAACTTGTAATTATAATAAAGTATAATAATTTGAATGTTGCAATATATTCTGAGAAATATCAGAGAAGATAGACAATAAATAATTATTTATAAAGACACAATATATTTATTCTACTAAATATAGTCTCCCCGGTAGCGTAGTTGGTAACGTGCGCGCCTAGCAATCCAGGAAATGCCGATTAGAATCCCCATCTGTCGGTTTTTAAAATGTTCGAAAATGCAGGACTAGATTCCTATTGGGTTGAGTAATTGTCAGACAAACAATTCTCGTAAAAAATAGTCTGTCAAGACGTCTTCACATGTGTAGATTCATATATTCATATGGTGTAAATATATATATATAAAAAAATATAACTAATTATTTATACTCAATTATGAAAAAAATCGTAAGAAGTTAAATTAAGAAATATGTTTTGTTTTCACTATAATTTGTTTTGTACTAAATAGTATATAAGTAATACACATCTATTTTTTTGTTTTTCTTCTAAAACAATACTTTTTAGGGTCAATAAAAAAGATCCAAAGATATCAAAAATAAATTATCAGAAATAAGCACAGTATGAAAAAGAGATATATAATATAATATATATATAATATGTTATAAATTTCTTCATTTAATTCAAGTACAAACTTTTGGAAAGTACTAAGTTGTTCATTATAAAATAATCTTGTGAAATATAGTGAAGTCTAAGTGATAATTTATTATTTTTGCTTTAGAGTGATCTATAAAATATTATGATAATGCATATGGCAAGGTGTAGTATATTAAATTTAAATAAAAGACGCAGTTACACATTTATCTGCAACATTTTGTTCAGTAGAAAATTAACATAAAGAATGTTTTGAACCTTTTCTAGATTACATTTGTCAGAAATGCAATGATTAAAACAAATTCAATTATTCTTACCACGTAGATTGACTCCTTGAAACTTGGGACCGGCAGTGTTTGTATCGTCTTTGGGTAATAAAATACTTGGTTAAGGTTTAAATTGTCCTTCAAGACGCGTGCCGCAATAAATCTGGGTATTTCGTGTTCAAATCAAATTCACCCGTAAACTCACCCTTGACGTAGGTGCCTATCACTATTGGTACTCGAATCAATTTGTATCGAAACTATTATACGAGTACACTATTAAATAGTATATATTTACTATCGACTTATTCCTAAATTTAAGAAATATATCGATTCAATGAGTCGGTATTTATTTTTAATCAGTTCGATTTTTGTTACTTGATGAATATGGTAGAAAATATATTTATTTTTAAATTTAGAAAATCGATTGACATATTTATAAAAAAAAGCTTTTGTGCTCTATTTTTTGAGCTTTAAAATATATTTGCTCCAATACTGGAATAAATATGTTTTTTTTTAAATTTAAAATATTCTCATAATTTTAATCAAAATAAATACACTATAAACTATTTGATAGAGCTTAGAAATATAGAAATGTAAAGTCATACGTTGAAAAATATTGTATTGTAAAAAAGAAATTATATTATTGCTGGAGGATCATAAATTACAAGACAATATCAATGGCTCTCATTTATAAGGCAATAAAGACAAAAAAAAAGCTAAAGTGCTAGTATATAAAAAGCTTTCTGGCTGTAAAAAGCTTCGAGAATACTTTTTTAATGCAAAATTATACTTTGAATTCAACTTATCAAATGAATGAATAATAAAAAAAATGTTTATATTTATTTTTAAGCGACATTAATTCGCACTAAATCAAAGTTTCAGACGTCTTAATTATCTATCAATATTATAGTCAATCAAAATTTCAAAAGCTCACAAATAAGCCCAAACAAGTCTCTATTTATATTTACAGCGTAGCATGGTAAGAAAATTCGTTTATTTAAAATGTGATTGAACTCATTACCGGTGTATTAACCAGAAATTAATAAAATAACTCTTGATTAGTACATTTTACATAAATGCACTATTTGTTTATTGTGTGTGACATTTAAAGGTATAATAATCTTGTTGGTTTTTATGAATAAAATACTGATAAGAACATTAATAAATGAATTTTTTTTTAATTTATTGTTTTTTTATGTCATTAAACTTAAGTTTAAAATTAATAATTTGAAAGTGGGTAGATAAAAATATATTTGTGTTTTTAATTTTCTTTGCTTGAAAACAACATAAACTTCATAAGGAAAATTAAATTAAGAAACACACAAAATCATAAAGAAGATGGATTGCTTAAAACTTACATCCCGTAAATGTTTTTTTTTATAATTTTAGCTCAAAATAAATATAAATATTTTGTTAGTATTCGCCAACTTCTTACCATTGATATTTAATTCGGATTATTAATTTAGCTGAAAATGATATTTGAATACTACTAAATCTAATCTAAAAAAATAATTTAAACAGACTTTTTTTAAGGATACTAATAACTATTTTGTCCATTACTGTCTGAAAACTGTTTGTGATGTGAAGGTTTCCCATGTCTGTACCACCCGCTCTTTGTGTACTGAAGGGTTTCCCACTAATGCGTTTAAGATCAATACGTGTGAAACAATACGGCTCAGGGTTGTTCAATCAAGGTTCGGCAAATATCCCGCGGTGGTCACGTGGCCAACACCTTTGTAGGCCTCTTCTGTTTCAAAGCGTTGATTAGTCGGCTACCCGCATTACCAACTAAAGGTCATGCTTAGAGGTCGAATCGTTGACACTAAAGGACTAACCCGTCTTAGTGTACTGAGAATGATTTAGATACGGCAGTATATTGTTCTATTATTATAAAAGGAACGGGATACAGGTATATTTAAATAGAAAATCATTAATAATACGATATGCCATTCAATATGGTAACCAAATAATTGAAACAAAAGAAAATATATTTACATTATTGAATATTATAATAAAGTAAAGTGATTTAGTGGAAAGATGTTAATTGTAAGTTCAGTTAGCATATTTGCTAGTCTAAATTATACAGTATTTACTTATGCTGCAGAAATATTGAACGTCTAAATAAAGTATTTAAAGAGATACTGTTTCATTTTACAATGAAAAATCGGAATTATCACGGCATCTCAAAATGTGTTCAACTAATTTATTTAAGAAAACTGTCATCCAATCAATACATATGCATTAAGCAGCCGTTTTAAAAAAAAATATCTGAAAAATAAAAAAAAAAAAATTTAATCAATAGTTTTTTCTATTTAATTATTATTCCATAATTACAATGTATATAACCAAATACACATAATATCAAAAGAATCTAATCTGAATTTTGTTTTTAGGTTTGAAAAAAAAGCCTCTGAAGCTTGGACCAAGAAAAAGAACTTCAACCACATCAATTTTATTGATATGCCTTAAATAAATTAGTAAATCATAAATATAGCCCTAAGCCTAGTCTACGATCTGGTTTAAGTTTTACATTTTTTAACTTTGGTCCAAAATCATTAAATATACGTTTTTTATGCTTCATGTACATTATGTTATGTTCTTTTTTCTTTCCACTTTCGATATCTGAAATTTTAATCATATTTCTTTAAAACACTAAGTATAAGCCACTTACTTTTATGTATTTTTTATTGTCTATTTATGTATTTAATTTGAAATGTGTATAAAATGAAAGTGTTATTTGTGTTGTTAATAGTTATTATAATAATATAGTAGGATATTGATGTTTATTATTTTAAAATTTTGGCCATGGTTGCATTTTAATAAAAATGACGATGTAGACTTTTTTGAAGCTTTTACAGTTTATTATATTTATTATATTGTCATTTAACATTTATATTAAAATCAAGAATATGAATTATAATGTGATAAGGCGAGAATTGAATAAATACATAGATTTAAATAAAATGGAAAATTTGAAATTGAAATTATTTTCGATGCTCAAAGTAGAAACAACAAAATCAAAATAACATTATTTATTTGATTTTTGCAAAGCTTTAAGAATTTCAGCAAGCAAATCACGTATTTTTCTTTAAAATTAAGAAATATTTCCAATTTACGTGCCAAGCTGATGGCACCACCAAATTACTAACACTGATTTTTATTTATCTCAGTATGAATGTATAAAAGACAAGGAAGAAATCTTGAGAAAGATTTAGCATTCAGTGAAGTACATTCAGTTCAAAATAAATTTATTTCCTAATAATCAATTGCCTAAAAAATTAAACAGTTTGAGAAAAAACTTTATTGTTGCCATTTTTTTTTTAAATTTGTTAGAATATTAAAAAATCGTAAAAAAAACCTGAAAATTTTTATTAAAGGTATAAATTTGATAACATAGTAATATTATATATACATTTAATCTAACAACATTTCATTCAATTCTAATTTAATCTAAAAGCAGTTTAAAGCGGAACCTCTCACAGGATTTTCTTTGACACATCCATCATTGTAATATTTGTTGTAACCAATGATATTTATTTTGGAATTTAAGATACAGATAACTTATTGAAATAAATAGTAAATTTTTAATTATTAAAACATGAAGAGATAAGTAAAATTTTTAGAAAGGTTTGAAAAACATGTGAGACATGAGTAATACACATTTGTATATTATTTAATTTATAATTCATAATTCTAATTAAATGCAATAACGTTATATATAATTCAAAAATTAATATAATTAGGTGAATCTGTACATAAAAAATGTCAATATTTTTTATCCGTTTCTGAATCGCACACTAGATCCGCACTGAGGCGAATAGTTTAGTACAGTAGACAACAATAGTACATAAATCGTTTTTTCATAAAAAAAATGCCATAAAAATTAACGATACCGCACGCCGTTTTTATCGTTACCGCGGCAAATTGAAACGAAGCTGCTTATTGCCTTACTTTGTTTTAGTTACGTCATACTTTATTAACTCATATTTTAATGACGGTTAAAAAAAGTGTGTGATATTGAGTAAACGTAATTTATTACCATGAATATACTATGTATTATTATACAATAATCAGCTAATGCGCAAATATAATTGATTGTATTTTTTCATGCGGTTATCTTCTACCAAATACCAAACAAGAGGCAAAAAATATCGAAACACGTATCTTAAGTGATATTATTTTGATTTTTGCGTTTAAATATCTTTCGTTGGAACGAAAATATAACGTTAAACTTTGTATGAGAACATTTAAACGATGAGTATCTTTCAGAATGCAAAGCTTCCATTCCATAAAAATAAAAAGACCATGCAGTATCAGTACGTTAAAATTGAGATTTTTTAGGAAAATCAAACAACCCCAATACTGCATCGCGCTCTTGTTCCTGAATTGTTTTTCTTCTAATTCCTTTACAAAAACATAAGTTGCTCTTAGTTCATATTTTCTGCCAATCCATTTTCTTCTCGACATTATTTTTTTGCGATTTTTTTCTTTCAGGTCTGATGATATAGTCATAATAATTGAAGCTATTAACTTATATATTTTTAATTACGTACTCTGCACTATATACATCTCGGCTCAGTTCATCCACTTTTCTATTACTACATATTCAGAGAAAATGCTTCGTTGAGGCTCACGTTTAAGTGTACATGGAATTATTTAAGCCATGTGCAATGTAGCCATAGCAAATAAAGTCACTACCCGAATAATTTATTATATTTTTGAAAGTGTCTAGACGTATTTAATGTGGTACGATACAAGCAGCGTGCAGTATTGTTCATTTCGATGACTTTTCCAAAATGAAAAAATGCATAAATGTGTTATTTTTGTTTAGTATACTAAACTACTCGCCAAAGTGTTAAGATGGCTTAACTTCTCGGCTATCAGGTTTCAGTATTTTTATGTATGATTTCTCTCTAATTTGGTACAATATATTTATATATTGGAAATAAATACCTCCAAACTAATTAATAAGTATGTCAATTAAAAGGAAACAAAAAACTATTCGTGAGAGTTTTCAACATATTCGTTGTATTGAGAAGCCTCGATCGTAAAGGAGCTTAATAAATTATATTAACTATGTTTTAAAAGTAATTACTTATTAGTTACACCGTAAGGCGCCGCTGGGTGGGTATTCTATGGGGAAAAGCTCCGGCGCTCATTCAATTAGTTGTACTTTAAAGTTCGATTCTCAACGCTAAGTTTATTACAACTCTTGTTTATTTTTGGTTCGATCTCATGGGACGGTTCAATGCGCAATACATCCAAGCTTTAACTGATGTACACTGATTCAAATTACGTGATTCGATAATTGAATAAGAATTAAGAATAAAGACGTCCAATTGTTTACATTGGAATGAAAGCGAACAAAATCTTTTATTTAACGTAGACGGTAGATTAATGACACTTCATTTTCGATTTATCGCTTCTGTATTGGAGAAAGATAGTTTTATTTTTATTTTGTTTTTCAATGCATTGATAATGTTTTATCAATTGCCATTTCATCGACGTAAAGAAGTATTCAATATAAACACAAACATTTTCAATTAAATAATATGAATAAAATCAATCAGAATTGAATTTTATTCAGTCGAGTGATCTTTTATGTTTTGAATATTTTATTGATTTTTGATTTTGTGATTAAACCTTTTTGCAATTGCAATAGACAAGAAGCATATGGATCTGCATAATATGAAGGTTTATCTTGACATATTGTTTTCATACAAAGGTCGGTTGTTAGCTTATCTCTAAACCAGTTGAGAGCTTTGAGTATATATACTCGTATATATATATATATATGAGTGTATGATAATTTTTATACAGTTATGAAAACTCATTTCATTTTTAATTTTTGCAGGCTGCCAATACTCACATATTTACGTAGCATAAAGGACATATATTTTCATTTGCATAACAAATTAAATTCATTGACTGTTTAAAACGTGTTGCTAATCACATACTGTGTGATTCAAAGTATGTCTCTGAAACGGTGAGAGTAAGACAGTTGGTTCAACAAGTTGTTGGACTTATCGGACCATTTGAATAGGTCACGACAGTTTGATGATCATTGCTTATCCAACTGAGATTCCTTTTTTTTCTTTATTATTCTTGTATTACGTAATTTATTTTAAGAAACGAACGTCAGAGCTCTGGGGTTTATCTGATTATGATCAAATTTAAAGACAACGGAGGTGGATGGAAGCGGATTTATCAGGATATGTATACAATTTTTCACTTGCTTAAGTATTGTCTTATTAGAGATATGGTAAATAAATACTATCAATTATTTGGAAGTGATTGAATTGGAGTTTGAATAATATCAATTACTATCATTGTTAATATATGTCTAGCCTTGATCTTAGCAGATTGACCTCATGCACTATATTTAGACATTACCACTAATATGTGGATTTTTATTTGCTACTATGGATCTCAAGCCAGCATTGGCTTATTGAGAGTGATTGGCAAGCGTTTGCGTGTATATACTGTTATTACAAATTACATCAAATTTATTTATGTGAAGTATTTATAAAACACAAATATCGATTTTCTAAAAATACCAGCTTAGAAAAGAAAATGAAATAATTTAAAATTCATCTCATTTAGTGCCTTAAACAAAGTGATAAATATTTGGAAATGAATTTGTCTCTCCCCCAAGCCATCCGCCGAGTAACAATTTCAAAAGACTGGCTATCATAGCAGGTGTTACCTTCCCTTCTTTTCATTATATCTACGAAGGCAAAAGGTTAAGTTTCCCGTGAAATAACGTCTCAATCATTACGTAATGGCCAATAGCTTTTTTATGGTGCCAAAATGACAGTGTGGCTGTAAAAGAAAATTCATTATTAAACCTCCAGAGACTGTGCGTAACGCCATAATATTATAAAACTGTACGTGCGTATGTTTGTTGTTATCATATGTTTCGGCAATAAAGTTGTTTCTACTAAATCGCTCCAACAGCAAAAACTAACAAAAATATATTACTACAATATGAACGCAAAGTAATTTACTTCGAGCAATATAAGATATTTATACCACTATTTTATATTAAAAGCTTATTTTTAAAACGGACTGAGTATTAAAATTAATATTATCCAAAAATCTTTTAAATACATTGAGACCAACAGATAAACTAGCATATAAAGATCTAAATAAAGCCGTATTAGTGAGTTCTAGCTGATATCTTCCTTGTGGTGACCACTGGGAAATATAATACAAAGCCAGTTGTTGCCAACAGTGGAGAGTCAAATGCTAAATCTCTCAATACACGTTATAAGACTCGTATATTTCCCTGTCAAAAGAACTAGGAAAATCTTTAGACCCCATGTGACGCAGACCCCGGGACTGCTGGGTTAATAGTCGTACCTTTTAAGCTCAAAATATTTCTAAAATGTTGAAGAAAAAGAATGATTAGAAAATGTAAAAATAGCTATTTGCTAAATAATTAAGTGACAGTGGAATTGGTTAGAAATATCTCAAGTGGATAAATACAAACAATGCGTTAATGTAATGAACTTGTTACTAAGGAGATTTAAATATTAAAAATACCTATAATTATTAAATAGGTAGGTACGTGATGGTAAATGTAAAGTAAAAGGTAAATGTTTAAAAACAACCAACTAATATTTCAAAAATAGAACTATAAAAAGTTTACATATTGTTTTTATGAACGATCTTAAAAATGATTTTCCTAAATAAATGACATCATTACATTAAAAATTTACTTAAAATTGTCAATAATGAAATATTTAATAGCTTATATACCTGACCAATTATGAAAACCTAGTGTTTTACACCAAAATTCTCGGGACAATCAAAAACATGTTCAATCGTAAAAAAAATTAGTCAAGAACGGCTTGAAAATTAAGTAATTAATAAAGTAGGAAATGTTGTCACTGATTCTACAATATTCATTAATAAAAAAAATCATCAGTTATTAGGTCTTAAAATCCATTGACCAAATACGCGAGAACTTAAAAATAGCACGAAGTTATTAGAGTAACAGTTGAGAACTGAGTGGAAAATATGTTTTTCTTAGTTAAAAACCCGGAAAAGTTCACAGCTTCAGAATAGTTTTTGATATCCATCAAGCTTTAATGGTTGATGGTGTGCTAGTATTGGATTAGAAAAACTACAATCCTTTATTTTATTTTATAGTATTTCTCCCCGGTAACGTAAAGGTTAGCGTGCGCGCCTAGCAATCCAGGGATTACGGGTTTAATTCTCACATCTTACGGATTTATAACAATCCAATGTGTAGACTGGATGCTCATTAGGTTTATAAGGTATGTGACAAATAATTTTCGTCAAGAATTTTTCACACTGCAAAGATCCACTCGCTTCACTCTGGGAGCAAATACGGCATAAGAAAAGAAGAACAGGTATTGCAGCTCTTTTAAAAAAAATCTGAACATTGAAAAAGATTTCAGTGTCTTTACGAACTGTTATGATATTATGCAGGGAACATATAAACATAGTGTTGGAAACTCCATTCTTGAAACTAATTTCCGGAAGAAACCGTATAATAACGGTATTTTTATCGATATGATTATCTGTTAAAAGTTAAATTACAAAGATAAAAATACCATATCCGTTTTTTTAATAACATGTTATTATAATGATTTTTTTATTTTGTCACGTAAAAAGTTCTCATACTCTGACAGGTTAACAACTGTGTTAGGGCAAGTTAACAATGTGTCGTTATCTAATATTAAACGAATCTAACAGGTAATGTTACACATTCGTCCAATAAAGAGTTGCGTACTTTGAGTGTGTGCGTATTTTGTGTGGTATTTTGGGTTTATTTTATGAGTATGAGTTATGAGTTAAAAAAAAATATCTGAAAAATAAAAAAAAAAAAATTTAATCAATAGTTTTTTCTATTTAATTATTATTCCATAATTACAATGTATATAACCAAATACACATAATATCAAAAGAATCTAATCTGAATTTTGTTTTTAGGTTTGAAAAAAAAGCCTCTGAAGCTTGGACCAAGAAAAAGAACTTCAACCACATCAATTTTATTGATATGCCTTAAATAAATTAGTAAATCATAAATATAGCCCTAAGCCTAGTCTACGATCTGGTTTAAGTTTTACATTTTTTAACTTTGGTCCAAAATCATTAAATATACGTTTTTTATGCTTCATGTACATTATGTTATGTTCTTTTTTCTTTCCACTTTCGATATCTGAAATTTTAATCATATTTCTTTAAAACACTAAGTATAAGCCACTTACTTTTATGTATTTTTTATTGTCTATTTATGTATTTAATTTGAAATGTGTATAAAATGAAAGTGTTATTTGTGTTGTTAATAGTTATTATAATAATATAGTAGGATATTGATGTTTATTATTTTAAAATTTTGGCCATGGTTGCATTTTAATAAAAATGACGATGTAGACTTTTTTGAAGCTTTTACAGTTTATTATATTTATTATATTGTCATTTAACATTTATATTAAAATCAAGAATATGAATTATAATGTGATAAGGCGAGAATTGAATAAATACATAGATTTAAATAAAATGGAAAATTTGAAATTGAAATTATTTTCGATGCTCAAAGTAGAAACAACAAAATCAAAATAACATTATTTATTTGATTTTTGCAAAGCTTTAAGAATTTCAGCAAGCAAATCACGTATTTTTCTTTAAAATTAAGAAATATTTCCAATTTACGTGCCAAGCTGATGGCACCACCAAATTACTAACACTGATTTTTATTTATCTCAGTATGAATGTATAAAAGACAAGGAAGAAATCTTGAGAAAGATTTAGCATTCAGTGAAGTACATTCAGTTCAAAATAAATTTATTTCCTAATAATCAATTGCCTAAAAAATTAAACAGTTTGAGAAAAAACTTTATTGTTGCCATTTTTTTTTTAAATTTGTTAGAATATTAAAAAATCGTAAAAAAAACCTGAAAATTTTTATTAAAGGTATAAATTTGATAACATAGTAATATTATATATACATTTAATCTAACAACATTTCATTCAATTCTAATTTAATCTAAAAGCAGTTTAAAGCGGAACCTCTCACAGGATTTTCTTTGACACATCCATCATTGTAATATTTGTTGTAACCAATGATATTTATTTTGGAATTTAAGATACAGATAACTTATTGAAATAAATAGTAAATTTTTAATTATTAAAACATGAAGAGATAAGTAAAATTTTTAGAAAGGTTTGAAAAACATGTGAGACATGAGTAATACACATTTGTATATTATTTAATTTATAATTCATAATTCTAATTAAATGCAATAACGTTATATATAATTCAAAAATTAATATAATTAGGTGAATCTGTACATAAAAAATGTCAATATTTTTTATCCGTTTCTGAATCGCACACTAGATCCGCACTGAGGCGAATAGTTTAGTACAGTAGACAACAATAGTACATAAATCGTTTTTTCATAAAAAAAATGCCATAAAAATTAACGATACCGCACGCCGTTTTTATCGTTACCGCGGCAAATTGAAACGAAGCTGCTTATTGCCTTACTTTGTTTTAGTTACGTCATACTTTATTAACTCATATTTTAATGACGGTTAAAAAAAGTGTGTGATATTGAGTAAACGTAATTTATTACCATGAATATACTATGTATTATTATACAATAATCAGCTAATGCGCAAATATAATTGATTGTATTTTTTCATGCGGTTATCTTCTACCAAATACCAAACAAGAGGCAAAAAATATCGAAACACGTATCTTAAGTGATATTATTTTGATTTTTGCGTTTAAATATCTTTCGTTGGAACGAAAATATAACGTTAAACTTTGTATGAGAACATTTAAACGATGAGTATCTTTCAGAATGCAAAGCTTCCATTCCATAAAAATAAAAAGACCATGCAGTATCAGTACGTTAAAATTGAGATTTTTTAGGAAAATCAAACAACCCCAATACTGCATCGCGCTCTTGTTCCTGAATTGTTTTTCTTCTAATTCCTTTACAAAAACATAAGTTGCTCTTAGTTCATATTTTCTGCCAATCCATTTTCTTCTCGACATTATTTTTTTGCGATTTTTTTCTTTCAGGTCTGATGATATAGTCATAATAATTGAAGCTATTAACTTATATATTTTTAATTACGTACTCTGCACTATATACATCTCGGCTCAGTTCATCCACTTTTCTATTACTACATATTCAGAGAAAATGCTTCGTTGAGGCTCACGTTTAAGTGTACATGGAATTATTTAAGCCATGTGCAATGTAGCCATAGCAAATAAAGTCACTACCCGAATAATTTATTATATTTTTGAAAGTGTCTAGACGTATTTAATGTGGTACGATACAAGCAGCGTGCAGTATTGTTCATTTCGATGACTTTTCCAAAATGAAAAAATGCATAAATGTGTTATTTTTGTTTAGTATACTAAACTACTCGCCAAAGTGTTAAGATGGCTTAACTTCTCGGCTATCAGGTTTCAGTATTTTTATGTATGATTTCTCTCTAATTTGGTACAATATATTTATATATTGGAAATAAATACCTCCAAACTAATTAATAAGTATGTCAATTAAAAGGAAACAAAAAACTATTCGTGAGAGTTTTCAACATATTCGTTGTATTGAGAAGCCTCGATCGTAAAGGAGCTTAATAAATTATATTAACTATGTTTTAAAAGTAATTACTTATTAGTTACACCGTAAGGCGCCGCTGGGTGGGTATTCTATGGGGAAAAGCTCCGGCGCTCATTCAATTAGTTGTACTTTAAAGTTCGATTCTCAACGCTAAGTTTATTACAACTCTTGTTTATTTTTGGTTCGATCTCATGGGACGGTTCAATGCGCAATACATCCAAGCTTTAACTGATGTACACTGATTCAAATTACGTGATTCGATAATTGAATAAGAATTAAGAATAAAGACGTCCAATTGTTTACATTGGAATGAAAGCGAACAAAATCTTTTATTTAACGTAGACGGTAGATTAATGACACTTCATTTTCGATTTATCGCTTCTGTATTGGAGAAAGATAGTTTTATTTTTATTTTGTTTTTCAATGCATTGATAATGTTTTATCAATTGCCATTTCATCGACGTAAAGAAGTATTCAATATAAACACAAACATTTTCAATTAAATAATATGAATAAAATCAATCAGAATTGAATTTTATTCAGTCGAGTGATCTTTTATGTTTTGAATATTTTATTGATTTTTGATTTTGTGATTAAACCTTTTTGCAATTGCAATAGACAAGAAGCATATGGATCTGCATAATATGAAGGTTTATCTTGACATATTGTTTTCATACAAAGGTCGGTTGTTAGCTTATCTCTAAACCAGTTGAGAGCTTTGAGTATATATACTCGTATATATATATATATATGAGTGTATGATAATTTTTATACAGTTATGAAAACTCATTTCATTTTTAATTTTTGCAGGCTGCCAATACTCACATATTTACGTAGCATAAAGGACATATATTTTCATTTGCATAACAAATTAAATTCATTGACTGTTTAAAACGTGTTGCTAATCACATACTGTGTGATTCAAAGTATGTCTCTGAAACGGTGAGAGTAAGACAGTTGGTTCAACAAGTTGTTGGACTTATCGGACCATTTGAATAGGTCACGACAGTTTGATGATCATTGCTTATCCAACTGAGATTCCTTTTTTTTCTTTATTATTCTTGTATTACGTAATTTATTTTAAGAAACGAACGTCAGAGCTCTGGGGTTTATCTGATTATGATCAAATTTAAAGACAACGGAGGTGGATGGAAGCGGATTTATCAGGATATGTATACAATTTTTCACTTGCTTAAGTATTGTCTTATTAGAGATATGGTAAATAAATACTATCAATTATTTGGAAGTGATTGAATTGGAGTTTGAATAATATCAATTACTATCATTGTTAATATATGTCTAGCCTTGATCTTAGCAGATTGACCTCATGCACTATATTTAGACATTACCACTAATATGTGGATTTTTATTTGCTACTATGGATCTCAAGCCAGCATTGGCTTATTGAGAGTGATTGGCAAGCGTTTGCGTGTATATACTGTTATTACAAATTACATCAAATTTATTTATGTGAAGTATTTATAAAACACAAATATCGATTTTCTAAAAATACCAGCTTAGAAAAGAAAATGAAATAATTTAAAATTCATCTCATTTAGTGCCTTAAACAAAGTGATAAATATTTGGAAATGAATTTGTCTCTCCCCCAAGCCATCCGCCGAGTAACAATTTCAAAAGACTGGCTATCATAGCAGGTGTTACCTTCCCTTCTTTTCATTATATCTACGAAGGCAAAAGGTTAAGTTTCCCGTGAAATAACGTCTCAATCATTACGTAATGGCCAATAGCTTTTTTATGGTGCCAAAATGACAGTGTGGCTGTAAAAGAAAATTCATTATTAAACCTCCAGAGACTGTGCGTAACGCCATAATATTATAAAACTGTACGTGCGTATGTTTGTTGTTATCATATGTTTCGGCAATAAAGTTGTTTCTACTAAATCGCTCCAACAGCAAAAACTAACAAAAATATATTACTACAATATGAACGCAAAGTAATTTACTTCGAGCAATATAAGATATTTATACCACTATTTTATATTAAAAGCTTATTTTTAAAACGGACTGAGTATTAAAATTAATATTATCCAAAAATCTTTTAAATACATTGAGACCAACAGATAAACTAGCATATAAAGATCTAAATAAAGCCGTATTAGTGAGTTCTAGCTGATATCTTCCTTGTGGTGACCACTGGGAAATATAATACAAAGCCAGTTGTTGCCAACAGTGGAGAGTCAAATGCTAAATCTCTCAATACACGTTATAAGACTCGTATATTTCCCTGTCAAAAGAACTAGGAAAATCTTTAGACCCCATGTGACGCAGACCCCGGGACTGCTGGGTTAATAGTCGTACCTTTTAAGCTCAAAATATTTCTAAAATGTTGAAGAAAAAGAATGATTAGAAAATGTAAAAATAGCTATTTGCTAAATAATTAAGTGACAGTGGAATTGGTTAGAAATATCTCAAGTGGATAAATACAAACAATGCGTTAATGTAATGAACTTGTTACTAAGGAGATTTAAATATTAAAAATACCTATAATTATTAAATAGGTAGGTACGTGATGGTAAATGTAAAGTAAAAGGTAAATGTTTAAAAACAACCAACTAATATTTCAAAAATAGAACTATAAAAAGTTTACATATTGTTTTTATGAACGATCTTAAAAATGATTTTCCTAAATAAATGACATCATTACATTAAAAATTTACTTAAAATTGTCAATAATGAAATATTTAATAGCTTATATACCTGACCAATTATGAAAACCTAGTGTTTTACACCAAAATTCTCGGGACAATCAAAAACATGTTCAATCGTAAAAAAAATTAGTCAAGAACGGCTTGAAAATTAAGTAATTAATAAAGTAGGAAATGTTGTCACTGATTCTACAATATTCATTAATAAAAAAAATCATCAGTTATTAGGTCTTAAAATCCATTGACCAAATACGCGAGAACTTAAAAATAGCACGAAGTTATTAGAGTAACAGTTGAGAACTGAGTGGAAAATATGTTTTTCTTAGTTAAAAACCCGGAAAAGTTCACAGCTTCAGAATAGTTTTTGATATCCATCAAGCTTTAATGGTTGATGGTGTGCTAGTATTGGATTAGAAAAACTACAATCCTTTATTTTATTTTATAGTATTTCTCCCCGGTAACGTAAAGGTTAGCGTGCGCGCCTAGCAATCCAGGGATTACGGGTTTAATTCTCACATCTTACGGATTTATAACAATCCAATGTGTAGACTGGATGCTCATTAGGTTTATAAGGTATGTGACAAATAATTTTCGTCAAGAATTTTTCACACTGCAAAGATCCACTCGCTTCACTCTGGGAGCAAATACGGCATAAGAAAAGAAGAACAGGTATTGCAGCTCTTTTAAAAAAAATCTGAACATTGAAAAAGATTTCAGTGTCTTTACGAACTGTTATGATATTATGCAGGGAACATATAAACATAGTGTTGGAAACTCCATTCTTGAAACTAATTTCCGGAAGAAACCGTATAATAACGGTATTTTTATCGATATGATTATCTGTTAAAAGTTAAATTACAAAGATAAAAATACCATATCCGTTTTTTTAATAACATGTTATTATAATGATTTTTTTATTTTGTCACGTAAAAAGTTCTCATACTCTGACAGGTTAACAACTGTGTTAGGGCAAGTTAACAATGTGTCGTTATCTAATATTAAACGAATCTAACAGGTAATGTTACACATTCGTCCAATAAAGAGTTGCGTACTTTGAGTGTGTGCGTATTTTGTGTGGTATTTTGGGTTTATTTTATGAGTATAGGTGAATGATACGAAAACTAAAAGAAGGGCGTGATATGCCACGCCTGGTTAATTTAGTGGTGCCTTTTTCAGGTCGTATAAAATGAAAGTATTCACTCACTATGGTACTACTGTCGTAACTAAAATTAAAATACATTTTTAACTCACCGCATATGAAAAAAATCATTATTTATTCTTAAATGCCATGAATGTATTGCTTATATTTAATTAAATATGTCGTGCTATATTAAGGTAATAATTATACAACAATTACAGTCCTTAAACATTGTACTATGAGTGTAAAATATTTATATCGTAATTGATATCTTTCACCTGAGTGAAATGATCAAAAATTTCAAATTTACTTTTGATTTTATATTTTGTTCTTTTCATTTGCCATGTTATATATTATATATATATTATTTTTACTCTATGAATGTCTTGTTTTGCAATGTGATATTGTTATTAATATTATTTTGAAATGAATTAATAATATTAAATTAAATATAGCCTGCTTGCAGTTGCAGCTTAAAAAGTTGCAAGTTTTAGTCTTGGAACTGTTAATAAATACTCAATTAAAAAAGGGGAAAGAAGAAGTAGAAAAAAGGGATATATATTTTATCAATATATATGGTTTATTAGCTGAGTAAATGCTTAGAAGCCGTGCCTTGAAAATAATGAAAAGTCGATTGAAAATATTTATAGAAAAAAACTAAATTGTTTATGATTAATGGAATTTGTTGCATAAGTTTCATAAGAAACATTTAAATCTCTTATATAATTATAAATCTATTTTTTATCCAACCAAAATATATTTGAAGATACTTTAATTTAATACATACTTCAGAGAAAATATCAGGCTTACGTTTTTTTCAAATTGCTTCTGTTTCCTTATATTTCATTTCCGTAATAAATATTGAAAATAAATTAAATTTAAAAAAAAAAAGTAAATATTAAAAAGATTGAAAATGACAAAGATAAGAAACCAATTGTGAATACACTATTTTTTTGACAGAAGTATACTTACGATATAAAAATATTTAAGAAAATTTTATTAAATATATATATTTAAAAAAATACTGCTATTAATATTGGTAATGATTAGGGGAATCTCAATTAGATAATTTTTTAAATCAATTAAATCTCCACATATTAGAATGGTTTTAAATTATGTATTATTGACTTACTAAAAAATAACGATTGCTTATATTTACGAATTCTTTGACATCCAAAATTTTGTTGATCGATTATATTTATACACACAATAAAATAAAATAATAACTTACTTGTTATTTTTTATACTAATATATGTATGTGCGTTTTGTTTTGTTTATGGCGTTTGACCTTTTATGCGAAGAGTTTTGTATCGTGTTTATAAAATGACATTGTTTTAGCTCCAGTGCTGACAGGTTAAAGGATGTTAACTGAATATATAATACATGTTTCATGCTGGCCCGGTGAAAACGAACACTTAATTAATTCAAAATGATAAATTATAACTGTTTTATTCCACTTACATTTTCTTTTATCTTACAGCTCATCCAATTATTATAATATGTCACTGTGTCGTGACTAACAAGACAGTGTTGAAAGATTTATTTATGATTTAAAACTACAAGATGATGGCAAGCTTTATATTTATGATAAAAATAATATTTTTACACGCTAGTGTATACATTTAATTACTTTTATTATATATTACACGCACACGTCAACGATCTGAACACAGATCTTTAGGATATAACAATATATAAAAATTTGACCGATTCTTTATCACAGGAATTAATCAATTCAAAAGTTGTATCAATTTTAAAACTTTATTATATTTAATTTGGTGCAATTATATGATTTGAATACAGTATAATTTTTAGCAGTGATATTCTACTTAAATTACATCGAAGATTATAAATTCATACGATTGTTTATGGAAATGATTTTTTGTATAGCTAAATTACTAAGTATGTTTTGAAATCAGATTCTTATCGTAAATAAATAGTGAAGAACTCTGTAAAACAAAATATTATTTAAAATTCATTTTTAAATTCATTATGCGTCCTAATTTTTACTATTTTCCTTGTCATATATTACATATTTTTTTACATACGAATCAATCCAGAGATAAATTTACTAAACTACTTAGTCAAGCAATGCAAAATAAAATTGTGGTAAATCCTTCTAGAGTATAAAAATAAACGTACACTATGAATTTATATAGTCATTACTAACAATATCTGCTTGTTAAGGATTAAATTATTTGGTATCTTCCATAATTAGAAGAAAATTAAAAACGTAATTTTTTTAAAACTACTATTTTTCATAGAACTTCAACCACTGTAAGGAGTATTAATAGATATTCAGAAAAAATAGTAATTTAAATCATATTTCATACCCAGTAACTTTTTGTATACGTCAATACTATAACTTTCTTTGTAATAATTGTATTTTTATTTTAAAATACATTTTATTTTATCAAGTATACACATATATACATTACTATGTATTTCACATATACAAATACGGAGCTAATATAATATAATAATAATTACGACTAAACTTATCATACAGCCAAAAGAAAACTTAGCAGAGGGTTGAAATTCGATAAACCAATTTAAAATATCCAAATACCCTTGAGGTGGGAAAACAGCTGCTTCTACGTAAAGCTCGTTAAAATAACGTAGATACTTTCATAATAATAAAAGATTGAAATTAATATCAACGACAAGTAAAAAATGCTATAAATAATAAAGTGTTCAAATAAATGAATTCATCAGATGTCAATCTTTTAATAATTGATTATTAAGTATTTGAAAATCAAAAAAAAGATTCTTTTTGAATCTCAATATATGTCAGCTGATAGGACTGGAGCTCCTTGAAATATTTAAATTTTATTTTGCATATTTTTTATTGTACGCTATTTAAATTATGTTTATAAATTAAAAGCATAAAAGAGTTTAAATGTATTCATAAAAACAAAGCCAAAAATAAAGCATATAAAAATAACCGTTTAATGAAACTTTCAGTAAAAATAGAGAGAGAGAAAAAGAAAAGAATATTTACGTCAATATAAATCCAGCCCGCCGATGATACCAAAGAAAATAATAAATATCTTATTATCATTTTCTATGCATTATTTGTATTGTTAATTATAACCGATTATTTATTGAAGTTCATCTAATTATTTATGCGAAAAATTTTCATCTCCCACCTGTCACATCTTACCGTTCATATATCTACTTGTTATGCGGAGGTATACCGTAGCGCAGCAAACGTAATTCGCTTTAAAAACTGCTAGAGATATCCAAGAAACATGTTTCTATGGACTTAGTCGACGTATATTGGAGTACGCTTGTACATGTTACATTATAGTATATAATAAATAATTTATAGATTTAATTTTATGTAACATAAATACTTAAGGTATATTTATATTTTACGTATTTTTTACGATAAGGTGAAAGCTTTAATTTTGAAAATTAAGCTTGTTATGCACCAATATCATTAAAGCATAATCCCATTTGAATAAAAGTTAATATTCGGAAGAAGCTCATTGTAACGCAGATATTGGAATAGCTTTGCAGTATAAAATAAAGCCAAGTATTTACGATCGCTACTATCTACTGCGTAGATACTACCCCGCGATGTGATTTTTACACCCTTACATCCTTTCTCTGGAGCTATGGAGTGAGTTTGAAACACTCCCGATTCTTTTACAAGCCGGTTATAAAAATATTACACTCTATACTCCATCTTTATAAGTATTTGGAAAAGCTTTTTCTTTATTCACATATCATAACAATAATACTAAAGTGAATGGGTAAGAAGTGCTTCGAAGGCGATTCAGAGATAATCATGGAAGAACGTGAATGTGTCAGAATGTTTTTGATTTATATTAAACATGGTAGTTTCATTACGTCGCACAATTTATTACTGTCCATTTTATTAACAGAAAAATGTACTGATAATAAAAGACTAATACAATTCGTTCATGGTAATTACCGTAAAATATAGAAACTAAATCAAATTGATATAAATTTATGCGCAGCTTCGATTTGATTATTTTATGAAAACAACAAAATGTCATTCTTTCACGATGAAAAAATAGTCTCAAGTGTTAAAGTTAATCTAACTTGAATTTTTATAACACCGTACACATACTGACAAAGCACAATGACTTTTCTACGTAAGAAAAAATATTAAACATTTTTGAAACATGTTATCTAAAAAGTATATGTTGTCAGTATTGATTCTCAATGCACATTATTAGCTATATGGCAATTTAATAATTGAAACATGAAATATTAAAAAAAAAAATTATCCTCAGTTACATAAATATCATAGCACAGATATGTTTATAGGTAAACGAAATCGAATAACTTTTACAATTAAAACATTATACATACATTATATTACATAATTTAAAATGAATTTAATCCAAAAAACGTATAATTGTATGTTAATTCAATGTAATAAGACAATTGTTTTAATAGGTTTAATATTATCACTGTATGTATTATCAATAAGATGATCTAGTAATTTTTAAGCATTCATAATTAAGTTACTAAGTTGGTATGTTGGTTATACTAATGTTTTAAAGGATTGCTTTGCTTAATAATTGTTAGATATTATTAAATCATTATCAATAGTGAAAAATAAGCTTTACCGTCTAGCTTTTTCCTTTAGAAGAAAACTGCGTAATGCGGCTTACATTAGCGGCCAGTGGTTTCAATATTTATTTTTATAGTTCACTTAAAAACTATGTATATGCAGGAAAATTAGGATTTTGCATTAAACTAAAGATACATGTAATTTGTATTATTTAAGTTTAAGAAAAAAAAACATTCAAATATTTGTTATTTGTAACATCTTTACAAATGTTTGTTTGGTCAGATAATTTTGTTGAATAAAAAAATATAATACAACAACGGTAACACAATGTTCTTTTAAAGTTTTAAAACTCAATTACATTAAACGAGGCTGACACGAAGCATACTTATTTCCACTGTGAGAATGATTGATTTTGTATTGTATTTCATGAGAAATATTAACCAATTGCTAAAATCATTGAGGTTTCCTTCTTGCATTATTTATGCGTATACATAATACGGATACATGGCTAACGAGGAAGTAAAACAAGCATAAATAATTAATGTTTTTGACTGATGGAGCTTGATAGAAATTGATTTTAAATTCTAAACTATTTAAAACTGGTAAACTTCCATATGTGAGT
>JAGVSQ010002379.1:0-24958 GCA_022683975.1 Rhyacophila evoluta | reverse complement strand
TTATGAAGAGCGCCTCACGTTCGTTACGTCACGGTATACGCCCGCATAACGGGTGAGGAGACGTGGCAGGTGGTGGAGGTGAAAGCAAGGTTGCTCAAATGAACGATTTTTTCTGCTAAGTATCTATTGAGACAACATACATAGGGTCATGTATTTCGCCCATGTTATCACAACACCCAGGCATTTGAAGAAAAATCAGCACTATGCAGTAATTAACCTTACAGTTTTAGGTAACTGTTTAATTGTTAATATTTTTAGATACTCCTTATGCAAGTCTTTCGAACTCATTGAGCCCTGCACTCATCTTTGGTGTGAAAATCACAATTCCTCACTTTATTGTATTACGAAGAAAGGTCCACCTGTAGAAGGAACTCAATGTGGTTTTGATAAGGTAATTTTTTAATTTCAGATATCTATTTTACCATCGGAATTTTAAATGGTATCATTTTCAGTTCGATTATTCATATAAATGTTGTAATTTCAAATGAGAATTCAAATGTTGAAATCATTTTACTGAATATTTTATTTTCTGTTCCATGACTTATCCGGTTGGTCAAAGACTGCAATTAAAATGCTAGCCAGCTTTGATCAAGAAATCTTTATTTATTTTAACTATTTGAGATCTCAAAAAATATGAAGTATTGATAACCATTTCTTTTATATTAACGTTTCAATTGCAACAACTTTTAACGAAACAAATCAACACCTACAATTATAATTAAAAATAATTACACATTCAATTCTTATAATTTATCTAAATCAGTGATTCATAAAAAAAATTGTGCCATGGATCCCTAAATTAGATAAAATTAGTCCGTGGCCCCAGATGAAATATTTCTTATATATGTAAAAAAATGAGTCTAGTTACTTCACAGAATTATAATTACTCGTTTTTTTTTAGCTCGCACTATTACTTAATATTGCATAAATCACTTCCCAAAATTATGATTTTTCATTTTTTAGCTTGGATTTTGCTTTCATGAACCCCCAAACTAATTTTAGCACAGACCCCCTCAGCGGTCGCATTGACTCTTGGGGTCAGTAGGGGTCAGTAAAAAATATAATCGATAAAATGACTAAAGTTTGATTTCATCCTTTAAAAATTGAAGCTATATTTAAAGCTAAGTCTGAAGATGATACTGAAGTATTTATTTATTTTAAGTGGTGTGTTGATGGATACTGTGTTGACTCTCGCCTGGGAAGTCACATTACTAAAGTCAGAGCTGGTGGGTGGAGTCCTTGGTCTCCGTGGTCAGCCTGTTCCAGGACTTGTGGATATGGAGTCCGTAGACGTATCAGAAAATGTGATTCGCCAAGGTAAGAAAGTTTTTATTGGCCGTGAAAGTATTTATAATATTATAAATTATACTAATTATTATATTAATATTTTATGGCTTAAAAAGCTTTAAACTTTTAAAGAAGATTATACGAATGCAGCAAAGATTGTTCTTTTTAATTTTGCCTGTGCGTTTTGTTATATCAGTATAATGTATGCAGTTATCAACAATTATGTATTTATTAATACATTTCTTTTGAGGATTTATATTTATGAAACTTTATTACCTAAAATATGGTGTTGGTTACCCATAGCAAAAAGTCTTAAGATTCATAATAAGCCACGAAGGTAAAAATGTTAGTAGAAAGTCCTACACGATAAGAAGGCGTATGGCTTTTGATGTCTTTATATATCTCAAAAAGCTTAATGAATCTCGTTCATCCTATATATCTCAGCAAACTTTCAAAGCTCTCGGTGCATTCGTCTTAAGCTCGCATCTACAGGAACTACCGAGTAATTTTTTGAAAACTGTTTGATTCTAAGGATCGTAAAGCTCGAGAACGACGGCCTTGTTAAGGCTTAGTGATGTCGTAATACGTACCATTAAATATTTTAAATCTCAAAATTTATTTTTAATTATTTACGCATAAATGAATCACTATTTATGTTTATGATATCAGTGTCGCATTTCAATATCTCAAGGTTGTGTGTGTACGAGGAATATTTAAGAAGACGATTTTTATAAAATTTGGACTTATTTTATATTTATTATAAACCTTTAAAACTTCTAATTTATCTTAAAACAGAGAAATATGATAGTACTCATAATGAATTTAACAATCAATATAACTAAAAATTCATATTTATGAATAATACACTGACAGAACAAAATTCCTAAATGGAATATTAACATTTCTATGAATTTAGTGTAGTGGTTAGCGTGCGCGCCTAGCAATCCGGGGAATGGGAGTTCGACTCTTACACCTGTCGGATTTTTAAATATCCGAAAGATGTGCAAAAGTGCAGGACTGGCTACCCATTAGGTTGAGCAATTGTCTGATGAACAATTATCGTGAAAAATAATCTGTCATATTGTTCATATTGTGAAGATCCATATATGGCCATTTTTAGAATGGATATCTTCAAACTGTGTAGATTCATATGCTCCACTTTCGGAGCGGTGTTATTCTTATATTTACCTCAGTCTAAATTAATTAACCTATTCAATACGTATGGCACGGAATTGAAGTCTTCAAAAGAAACGTATTGATAAATACATAATTGTTGATAACTGGATAATCAGTTTAGTGGTTTTGATAGGCGGTTTATCGGTACGGAACTGACAAATTCCGGGCCGTGGCTGCGTCTTTGAACGACCTCTTTCAAAGGAGATTAACCAACAAGCAATCAGCCAGCTTATTAGGTATCTACCTACCGTCTACGTCTTATACATACAACAGTATGTACAATAAATCGATAAAGAGCTAACGGGAGAGAGCGCGATTACACATCTCAACGAGGTTTTGTGAAGATTTATAAATATCTCTTTGAAGGGGTTAATGTGATGCAATTATGCGCTTGGTGAAGAGTTTGCTTAGAAAGGTATAGAATAAAATTTAGTCGTAGATAAGACATTAAATTTCTAGTATACTGCCATTTAACCAATACTTACAACCGTCAGTAAAACGCTTTAAGCTTCAAGGTTGCGAGTTCAAATTTCAAATAAATTTTCTTGTTAGCATACGATGTAGCATATTTTTAAATATAGGTTTGTATTTCAGAGTAACAATACAAAAAAAAGCCTACGTAACTAAAGCTTTTTTAGATACGCCTTCTCGTTGGTGGGATCATAAAACGAACGTGTTACTGTTACAACACTTAATATCAATCGATGTAGAACTTTTCATACAGTTATTTTAGAATTGGGATATCGCATATTACAGCGCAATACAAAACCTCTGTATTAGATTTTAGTTATTAAGTAAGATTTGAGTTTTAAGAATGTTGTTCATATACGGCTTTACCAATCCTACTTTATAGTATACCTACGATGGGATGCAAGTACATAACAAGTGTTTCTCCGTTACATTGTTGTATTGAACGTATAATTATAAATGAGACTAATTATTGCAGTCCTGAACCCGGCGGTGATGAATGTGTCGGTGAACCAGAGGAAGCTCTTCCATGTCGTCAGGAGCAATCTTGCGATGATTCAACGGACTCCGATGCCAGAGCCATGTTCTGTAATAGACTGACGGGCCATTGGCTCCCATATGATACAGATGAAGGTAAGATGAAAATATTATAAAATAAAAAAAATAGGAAAAATAATGTTGTGCTCTTCTTAAAACTAAAAAATACTTGTATATTTTAGAAGACATGTTATGCAGAGTTGTATGTATAAAATGGGACTCGGGCGAAGTAATGAGGAGCGGCGAGCTGTTGCCCGATGGGACACCCTGTTCTTACGATGACGAACATCAGATCTGTATAAATGTATGTTTTGATTTTAAAATTATATTAAATATTTAATAGTTATGAAAATTCCGAAACAATCATTTATTTTCCGCGAAATATATTTTTATCGCCTGAATGATTGTAAGGTTAAACAACTGAAAAATACATTACTAGTTGCCGACATTTTACAATATACATTGTAAGCATTTCATCGAGTAATAGAAAATGACACTAGAAATAACATTTTGCCAATTATGTGACAAAAAGTTTAAATGAATATGCCGATGTGCTAACGATTGATACAATATTATTTGAATAATTTAATAATGTGTCTGTATTTATTTATTTAACTCAATCAGATGTTTATTTTTAAAAGGAAATTTGAATTAGTTATTATTTTCATGGGTTAAAAAAATATTTCATGTCAATAAATAAAATTAGTGAGAAATACTTCTCCTTGATCATCGTGGAAGATAGAAGTTTTAATGATTATTTCTAACTGTATCATTTACTTTTTACAGTTACGTAAATGACGCCGAATAAGTAAGGTTACGTGATTAAGTAGTTTAATGGATATCTTAAAAAATAAGTATAAATACAGGGATCACTATCACGGTAGTTTGTTCTTTACGGGAATTGAATGCTAGTAAATTATCCACTGAGATTCAAGTCGCATTGTTTTTAATATTTTTATTTATATATTTTATTCAGACAAATTCCATTACTTCAAAGATGGCACATTTTCCCACCAAAATTAAATGATATTTTGTATTAATCCAAACAACTTTTATAAAATAAAATAGAATCTGCAATAATATTGTACCTTACATATTATGTAAGGCACAAACTATATAAATCATTGCCAGTATATTTAGTGCTAACTTGCTAAATCATAATTAAGATCTTGTTCGGTGGATATTATATTAAATATAAATATATTTATTATAATTTATATTATAATATTATACGAAATAGTAAAGTTCAAGTATTAATAAACTGAAAAAATACAAACTATTTAAGAGGAGGAAGGCGGAACAATTTAGATTTGAAATTTCATTATTATTTACAGTATATAAATATAAACTTCTCAGAATTGTTAGCTATTATCATGTCAAGGCGTTTGTTATTAGAGAAGAGTATAATTTTTGTTTTAAAAAACAACTTCTATTATTTTCGGTTAGTTACGAGTGATTAGTATATTCTGATAAAACAATAACCATATAATAGACGAATAACATTCTGTAAAATAATCTTTTAGATAAAAAAAGGTTATTTTGAATATAATTTTTAAAGTGAGAATCTTAAACACTATTAATAATAAATAATATTAATGGTAAGCTTAATTAAAATTTTAATTATAATTGATACAAATAATACATGAAAAATTTTTGGCAGAAAATCTTTTAAGGTTTTAAATAATAAAAAATAATTCTATAAATCACTCATGCTAAAATAATACCTCGTATACCACACAAGGAAAAAAATACAAGAGTTGAAAATAGCTCTATGGTCAATCATTAAATAAAATTATACATTTTTTAAATGTTAACATTAGAGAATATTAGTTAACTATCAAATGAGAAAATATATAGAATTTGATGTAGTAATAGTGATGCAGAGAGTTTTTTGTATGTTTTTTTTTTGCCGTGTGGTATACGATGTATTGCTTTATCATGAGTGATATATTGTGTATTTTCACATTTCCCGAGATTTTTTTTGGATATTTACTCTATTCTTTGGTGAATGCCAAGTAATTATATATGAGGGAGATATCTATGGTTTTTCACTACAAAACACTACATTAAATTTTGGCATAGTGGAACAAGTTTCCTTTGGAAATTCTTCTCTCATATATAAATAGGGCAGTGATAATCGAAACTTGATTGTGCCCATCGATACTGCTGCTTCTCAGGCAACCGTTTCTAAAAGTTATATTATCTAGTCTGTAAACGAAACGTTCGGTAAAATCGTAAATATAATTTAAATCATTTAAAGTTTAAGTCTTAAATTATAAGAGTTTTAACTTTGATTATTTACAGCTCGAATAATTATACCCATACAAGCAAATAATAATAATACTTAAATACGATTTTCATAATTATATGGCGCGATTTATTGTTATTACTTTGAGTTTCATACCGTAGATGTTTATCAGCTGATAATGGCATAATTTCAGGGAAATTGCCACAGGCTGGGATGTGATGGAATCGAAAATTCCAACCTCACGGAGGACTCGTGCGGGGTGTGCGGCGGGAGGGACGACACGTGTACTAATACCAATTTAAAATTTGCCAAGACGATCAAAAGAGGTAAATTTAATAAAGTATTTTTCACGCACACACAGTTAAACACAAAAATATTATAAATCCAATTCATTCAAAGTAATTAAATATAAGCGATCAAGTATAATTTAAATTTAAATAATAATATAGAGTACTTCATGCTTTTACATATATTATATTTGTTTAGATTTATTGCTCTTATATAAATAGAAGGATACATTCATTATTCTAATTGACAATACTTAAAAAAATATTATTTTCTTAAAGACTTAACTCGACTTGTGAATTTGCCGAGAAGTTCTCGTCATGTGAGAGTCCGCGTCACCTTTGAATCCTCGCCGGAGACCAACCAAATCGTCGCCTACTCACTCTTTCATCTCGCCGTCAGGGATAAGTCCAAGAGGCTCTACAGGATGATGGCGAGGACTTTCAATGACCAAGCGCAATTACTGCAATACAGGTAAAATACAATGAAGTGTGTAATAAATTAACGAGCCTAAAATAATTCGCTGCCGACAATTCATTGCCAACGGTTCTACTTTAATGAGTAATATAAGTAACAAAAACCAGGCAACGTTGAGAGTCTTCTGATACATCCGTAGCGCATGTTCTAGTCAGTCTCAAATGTATGTTTTTATTTTGGGTTAATATGAAGTTGCTTAGACTGATTCTTCTCAAAATTCACTTTACTCTAAATATTTAATACAGATATTTGTTCGTAAAACTTAGTAAATATTCTTCAGGGAGTAAAATAATAGGGACAGAATGCATGCGTTTAACCAATCATTAAGTTAAGGTTATTATTAAATCAATTAATAGATTGTATACATAATATTTATTCTCATTGTTGTAGGGCTGAACCAGAAAATTTAATGCGTGCTGGGGCTGGTTCAGCAGAGGGTCCCGCTGCAGTTTTAGCAGGAGCAGCACTAAGAGCAGCTAGACCTCCTGGAGCTCTTACTTTATCTGCCACCGGGCCTCTAGCTGGTGATCTCGTCATCATGGTAACGTATTTTGTGTCATTTGATATTTTTTCTTTGGATAATATATAATGCAATTCATAATTCAATACTTGACATTATTCATATTTGTACTGGGAGAGAAAAATGATCTGCTTTATGAAAGAGATCTGTTGCGAGGGAAAAATGAATTATATTAACAGAAAATAGGGGTTATAATTTTTAATGGTAATTATGAAAAAAAATAGCATATGAAAATCGGTCATATTATCAGTCATCTTGATTTTAACTCCACAATAATACGTAAAAAAATACCAAGAGGAAGATCCTATTAGTATTATATATTTGTAGTGCAGAGCTTTTCAATAATTTCTTAAAAAATTATGTCTTAATTTTTTTCACTTATTTTCACATTATTCTTCCATGTGGCTAAGTGGATAAAAGCGCACGCTTATTAATTGAATGAAACCGCAGGTCACGGGTTAAAACAATGTTGATAAAAATAAAAATATTTCACGACCTCGAAGAGAATATTTTTCAAAATAATCATAAATCGACAGAAATATTAAATGTTTTCATGATAGAAATCTCTATCTCGTTTCATTTTTATCATTATCAGTAGAACAATGAGTCCGTTATGTAATTTTATGGGTGATTAATTGATATTATTTTTTATTTCTCCGATTAACATTAGGCTTCTAAAATATTAATTTCTCCAGACGCATCTTGTTGTGTCATAATATTTTATAGAATAATATCTGATAATGAAAGCAGAACTAAATAAAAGCTTATAAAAATAATTATTAGTTGGGAATAAGTATATGAGTATATGAACTTTTAGTGTGTGGATATAAGATACATGTAAATACATTTACGAAACTATGCTGTCACATACAAATTGAACAGCAGCTGAGCAGAACAGGACGTATATATATATAACATATTATAATATAATGTTCTAACCATCCGAGCAAAGAATTTTTCAAAGCCAATTGTAAAATCAAACTAATAACTTATGTTAAATTATATTCAAACGTAACCCTTCTCTACGTTTAAGTGAAATTTTCTTAGCAGATAAACACTCAATCTTTTGTTCAACTTAAAAAATATAAATATATTTTAGTTATATTTGAAATTTAAGTATACATAAGTGGGCTCATAACACGATGATTTAATCGATTTAAAACATATTTGGGAACTTCATTGTTGTGAGCATTTATAACAAAAAATGCATAATATAATAAATATACGAGTATTTATAAATATTATTATAATATTGTAGAAAAAGCATTTAACAAACAAAATGATGACCATTTTTTTATGTATCTAATAATGATCACTTTTATGACAGAAAGACCGAAAATTAATAATTGTAAAATATCTTATATATATTATATTACATTTATTTTAACTGGATTTTTTTAACCTTGTTAGCTCCGGAACTGGAGCATATGGATCTATACAATGTGAAAATATCCTTTCCGAAAGTAGATTACATTTTTTACGAGAATTGTTAATCGAATAATTTCTCAAGCCAATGGGCATCCATATTTTAAAAATCCAGCATTTGTTGGAATCGAACTCATATTCCCCGGATGCGAAACGCGACCGCCTACCTCTACGCTAGTGGGAAGATGGAAAAAAAGCTGATACACAATATTCGTTTGGTTTTAAGAGTAACCTAAAAATAAATTATTTTTAACCGTAGTAACAAATGTGGGATCAATTTTAGTTACGGAGAAATAAAGTAGCATAAAAGCTTTCAATTTTTCATAAAAGCTTCCAATTTCAACAACAGTGAAGTATATTATGATTTGTACGGCATCTTTAGATTATATTTTCCTAGAAGGGTTGCCAAAACGGAACGAATATAAAATAACGTTATCGAAAAAGAACAACGGCATAAAAGCGAGCATTTTGGTTAATATATAGATCCGTTTTTTGTTTGCATTTACTTGCTTCCTATACTAGTGCGCTGGAATTATCTCGAAAGGGTTTTTACGATTGTGTGATATCGCTTTAGCGTATTGAATTCTGTTACGCCTTCGGTATTTATATTTTTAGAGTGTTTCAGCGCTCTCTTATGAGAAATAAATATAACATGAGGTGATAAAAATAAGCAAGATTTTTTCTATCGAATATGTTGACACACGATTCAAGTAAAATTGAATTCGATTAACAGGCTTCTCTCGTTGATAACACTCATAATATAACGACTGTTTTACTCGCAGCATGTATATATTTGGTGTAGTCTTCAGATAGTAAACTTATCTTAAGTTTCTCATTCAACAGAATTATTTATTTACATATCGTATGGTAATAGTTCCTAATAAAAAATATTTAATTCTGGCTTATATTTGTTTATCTTTAACACGAAATCATTGCGTTAAAATAAGCATCTAATGTGTTATTTCAATTCTAATATTAGTTTATTCGATTAGAGCATTACAGGACATAACATATAAAGAAAATATATGAAATATTGTATTATTTCATATGAAATATCCAATTTATTTTTACTATGTCAAATAGTAAAGTTTAATCTGACTATAAGTGAGTAAAAATTACAGCATAATGATACCAAAACGCGAATTACACAAAACCATCTGCAATTTATGTATCGTATGAATATCTAAAATGTGTATACTTTCTGCTAATTTTTAACGGAAATTATGTCAGTCAAACGCTCAACCCATTGGGCACCAAGATGATGCATATATTTTAGGGCAATGCAATGACTTATTTGCAGTATTGTTTTTTCTATAAATTTCATTTATACAGCTAATAGCTTAAAGTTTTAATCGTTCATTACACGGCATTAAATTAGGTTAGGTTTAATATATTTAAAAATTAACAAAAAAAAAATTTCAAAAACGTTTTGGGAAATAAAATGTTTGAACCCGGCCTCACTGTTGCTGAAGCGAGTGGACTTACCATTTTGACTAAAATACAAATTTAGTCATATTTCGTTTATATTCTCGACTTGCTTAGTAATAAAATCATTTTGAATAAAATTACACACACTCCCAAAGTATAGTGATGTTATATATATTGTAGTAAACCGTTTCGCTTCGAGAGATATTTCTCAATCTTGTTATAACGAGCGATGTATGAGTAATATTTTAAGGACCGCTGGAATAGACAGACGAATAATATGGTAGACGGTAAAATTTAGAAATCAAATTACACGTAAGTCTGGCAGACATGTCTATAAGGTGGTTCAGGTGAAGGTGAAGTCATATCTGAGAAATGAATATTATTAGTGGAAAGACGAGAACTAAAGGACGTATAGTAGTTAAATTTTATGAAGAAATGAGGAACAGAGTGTACCGAAAAGAATTGATGTCTGAATATACATATTACAACAACTATCGCTTTAGTGAAGATTTTTAAATTTCACAACGTAGTTACTGATGCAGTTGAGATAGTGTTGTTTTTTATTTGAGTTGTTACCGCAGTGATTCTTAGCCGGGGTGCCAGCGCCCTTTTGTGGGCGTTTTAGAGGTCTGGTGGGGCGTTTATAAATCTTTAGCATTTACGGGGCGCTGCAGGAGTTCGAGTGGGCGTTGTGTCGATATAGGAAAATAAGAAATGCTCAATCGGTGTGTACACTGCACACGTCACCACTGTAAATAATTCCTCATATTGTTTATCAATAGTAGGAAATACATTTTAAATTTCATTTTTATGGGGGGGGGGTAGGCGCTGGATAATTTTTCCGTGGAAAAGGGGGCGATTCTTTCAATACGGTTAAGAAACACTGTGTTAACGTAATGATTTACTTAGAATTTTATAAAATTTACAAACATTTAATTGATTTTGATTTGTGACTGTGTGAAGTTCAACAATTTGCTTGTATGTTAATTATTTTTTTCATTTTATTTAATTTATTAAATGAGTACTTATTTGTAGAACTCGTGTCGACCGGTACTAGCAGCAATCAACGAAACTACTCAAACTGCTTATTAATAAATTTATGATGTTTGAATAGTTTTGACTTTAAAAATTCAACACGCTATTAAAAAAAAACTTGTCAAATACAAGTTTTATACACCTATTTTTTTAATGCCTGATGAAAAATAAATAAATAAAATCGTGTTCTGAATCTGAGTTCAGTGAAACAACTCGTGTGAAAACTGTGCATACGATTTTTATAGTTTTATGTGAATACACTGTACATAAATTTCATTCTGACTGGGCTTCGTTTCCAATTTAACTTTTCTTTTGAACAAAATAAAAAACATGCGTGGTATGATTCCATATAAAAGATTAAGTTACATTCCCTAATATTGTTTCACTCGTAATGCTACTCTAGATCTTTCAGATTTATTGTAGCATATGATATTACATATATGAAATTCAATGCTATATTCGGAAAATCTTTAAGCGTGTAAACTAAATTGATATACATTGCATTATTGCACTATATTCGATAAACTGTATTTCATTCGTCATCGAAGCATATGGCTGTAACGCTATATTCAATATGACATATTGCTCTAATTAATTGGTACTGGTACCTCATTAAAAAAATAACAAAACACTTGTAGTACAGCTAATCTATGTTATAAAACAGATAATACGTGCGTGTGTGTATGTCTGTCTGTCACAAGCACTCCTCCCAAACGGTGAACAATAGCAACGTGAAATTTGTACATGTTATTTTGTCAGCCATTTCTCAGTTAACTGTTTTACTTTTATTTTAATATCATCATCGTTGATCAACAAGAGATTGAAAATATTGTGTACAACCAAGTATTGAAATAAAATTGTAATTGCAGAATAAATAAAATTATGTTAAAAGGAATACAGAATGAACTTGAATAAATCATAAGCAATAATGGGTAATTAATCTAGTTACATTATTATAAATGAGTTATGTGGATAGACCAAACCTTGGATAGCAAGTTTATGTTAGAGTTTTTTTAATGATTTCGGAACTGGTAGAGATACTAATTATATATTTTACCCGCAAATATTGACAGTAAATAGCTGCTGTTTGCAAATATTAATAAATCCGTTAGATATAGAGAAGATCTGTTGAAATATAAGATGAATATTATTGATTTAGATTTCTTACTTACTTAGTTATCTAAATAAAATGATGACGAGCGTTTATAACTATAGTCCTTATACTAATTCCACCTGCTAATATCTATTATAGGTGTATGTTGATAGATAAATAAATCCGATAGTAATATTTTACAACCTATATACAGCAAAGGAGTGGAGCTAGTTAAGTTGGTTTAAGTAGCTATTGGACCGATTGTACCTACCACAAAGAGAACCTTTTTCGCATTCAAGTGGCGTCATTCGGTGACTTAGATGACCTCTTCAAATAAAATATCGATTAAATTAATTGTAAACTAGCAACGAAAGTCTAGAGTGGTTACTTTTGAAGCATTCTTGGCCCAAAACTTAATATATCTACGCTTTAGGATACATGCGATTAAAATTGGGCGTCAGGCTGATAAAGTGGGTTTTATTATGTCATTGGCAACAAAATTACAGATATAATACTATATCAAAATAAGTACTTTTTAATATTGATTATGTAATAGGTAAAAAGCTTTTTTCCACTGAATTTTTTCAGGAACTAGAGCAAAATTGATAAATTTACGAACTCTTTTATTACACCGGATAAAGAATAAAATATTGAACGGAAATTAGTGAACAGCTTATTAATCATATCTGTAGAATAAGCTTCGCCTACTTAATCGTAAATTGGCATACTTATACGAAAACTGTTAGGCCATATCAAAGGTGTATTCAGCGCATGTCGATGGCTTAAAGTGCTTTCAACTGAAAATAACTTAACAATACCACCTTTATTTACCATGATATACGCATGACCCATGTTAATTTGACAATTCCATGCTATTAAAATATATCGATAAAAGTTTCCAAGAAAATTTGAGAAGATACGACATATAGACTCTAAAATATATAATTCGTAAGCAGCTTTACGAATAATTCGTTTGAAATGTGCTTTATATCAAAATAATTCCAAAAACAAATATCAAATTACTCGGTTTTTACACTCAATTAATTGCTGATTTTTTTTCAAAAATGGACTTACTTAAATTTACAATTGAAGCCATCGATACATGAGCCCCTGAAATAATTTATATATATTTAGGAAAGTAAATAAGTTTATATTCATTTTCGATATCTAAATACTCTATAGACATAATAAAAGACACGAAGCGCAAAATATTCGTTGATAATTTCAAGTGACTCTCACTATCGTGCGGTTATTGTCAAAAACTTTGGGTATTTATTATTTTGTTATTACAATATTAACAAAAAATAATTTATTCCACTCGCTTCGTTAGTCCTTTCATCTTTTTGCTGGCTAGGTGCGATTGAAATAATCAAAAAGTTAAGCTCAAATTGCTTTTGTCGTCAAACTTTCTTTTCTTTCAGGTTGATTGTGGCCCTTTAATTTACACTAATTACACCCCCTCCCCTCCGTCCAAATCGTCCCTATTCGCTCTTTTACTTTTTCTTGAAATACTCATTTGCATGATGGAAATTTACCGTTGATTTTTTTGAAAGTTTTCTTTTATTTTTCTTTTAATTTTTGTTGTTCTCTTTGGGGGTTAATGATAGTTAACTTTTTAGTTAAATTAACGAAAGTTTTATGCGTTATTTTTCTTTCAAAATAAAACATAACTATCAATTGAATGCGCATACATACAAGTCAGTTTCGATATTTTTGTGTTTTAAACGCCAAAACGTATACAGTTTTAGCTCTATGTTATTTTAATAAGAATAATTCGTAGAATGTATGGCTGTAAAAAAATAATTATATCACAATGTTTGTTATATTGTTAATTTAACATAAAAAGGGAGTAATTCTTTAAATGCGATTGTTTTGGAATCTGTGGAAGAGTTTCTTTATCAGTATGCCGTTGATATTGTTGGTCCAGAAATTATACAACCAAAATATATATTCGACAATTTGAAACGTAATTACTAGGTGATCATCACAGACACTGGAATTAAGCTACTACACATCAATACAGGGGGACACAAACTATTCTATCAAGAAATTTTGGAGATCAATCGAGCACAGCTATTGAATTTCTCAATAGTCCATTGCTATATCCAATAACTTATTAGTAAACGTATGTATAGCAGGTTATTTTATAATTGACTAAGTATTGTAATTATTAGCTATCTTTAAAGTTTTTTTGCTTTACTTAATGCATATATACTATGAGAAATGTGTTATTACTCATAGATTTATTCATTAATTCGGCTTAAATTGACAGAATATTTATGTTTAAATTGAGATATTATGAATTAAAAATAACTAAAATTTATAAAATAATCATCTATTGCATGGAAGTAACATTTATCAAATGTTTAAAGCACGATCTTTTTCTTTCTTACGCTTGTAAATGCACTTCAGTGTCATATATAAGCATAAATGAAAACAAATAGTCCAATTATTCGTGTACAAGAAATCAGTACATATTATAAAATATAAATAGAGATATCCATATAAATGTCGTCAAGAAGAGAAATAGCTAAATGTTCAAGACTCTTTGCGATACAATAATAATTATTATTTGTATCAGTTAGTTTGGATTATTATCGTACATTATCATTACGTGTATATATACGTATATATGTATGACTAAAAAAATGCGGTATTTCATGGCAAGTCAAGAGGTCTCACCTGAAGAACGCTTGATATTGACAAGGCTATATTATATTAGGATGCATGCATATTCGAGTTCCTATTATCAAAATCATAGAATGTTATTCCTGAAATACTTTATGCATTCTGAAAAGTGTCTTACGTTCGTTACATCTAGCTATTGACCCGAATAATTGATATAGAAACCGACAGGCATGTAGGGATACCGTGTCAGGTGCTAGAGGTTAAAACACGTATAGAGAAGGAAATTTATTAATTTCATAATATAAACCAATATTGTGTATCAATTAATTTTCTACATTGATACTGAATTAATTGAGTTTCAACTTAAATTATATATTTACTTGTAATTTACCATGTTATAATAACTGTTACAATATTTTTTACTCTAATATAATTCTTAAGTACTGCATTCACGTTTCAAGAAGACTTGAAATGAATACTTCCACTATTACACATAGTACAATAAAAGTTATAAAATATACCCCATATAAAAATCATTATTCATTCTTTATCGCGGTTTCTCAGTGCCAGCTTTATAATTAAATAACAACTGAAGCGCCTTTGTCTTCATCAAAAGCTTTGTTTGCGGGAAAGAGCTTAAAATAGTGCTTTTAAAGAAAGACTTCACTCTATAAATAATTAATGTAATTTTAAAATACTTTCAAATGAACAGTTGATACACTTCAATGTTCTCGTTTGACAATAAATTTATTCACATTCATATATGGATTATTTTTTTCTACGAATTGATTTAATAAAGTGTAAATCCTCTCATATGCTTTGAAAGTTCAATATTCTAAAAAAAAAGCATGATATGTGTATGTGGAATTATTATTTTCCTAATCGGTAGGTGATTAAATCAATATTTCAAGTGACTAGAGAACTTGTATTGATTTAATAAACAGCTGTAGCGCTACATACATATTAAATTTAGCCGTAGCTTAAGTTAATAAAATTTCTTAAGTTAATAAAGTTTACCAGTTTTAAATAATTTAGAATTTCATAAAATTTCATTTAATACTCAAAAAGTTGCCAAGTGATATCGTCAATATTTCATAAACAAGGGTTTAGCTTCCAGCCGATGCGATCAACCGGCTTTTTCTACGACTAACGCGATATATATAAGAAACAAACACGACGTTTTTCGGGGGAAAAAATAGCTCACGCTGTAAGGTTTATCTGATTAGACATCACGTTCCAAGCTAACACGTCATATTGATCTTCCGGCATTTCGCTTCTTGTACAACGATAAAAAATACGCGTTCGTTACACTGGCATGGTATACGTACTCATAATTCGGGATATATCGTCTAATAGACTGATAAATATAAAACGTATTGGAGGATAATGCTAAGAATGTCCCAAATTTTTGAAATGTGTATCTTGTCTATCCAATTTAATCCATTACCAGAAACCGTTCATCTTTTTGCTCAACGTAAATTTCAACTCAAACACACTGCGTAGATTCATATGCTCCACGTTGGGAGCGAATATGGTGTATAACAAAAACTTCCAAAATTAAAAAAGCCCATTGTCATAGTTACTTTAACCGATCTACTTAACCGAAGATTGCACCAATCTGGGCGAATCTTCTCTTTTAATAAACAAGTAAGAACACTGTAAGATCTAATTGGCATCCTACATTTTCCATTTAATATATTGTATAATATCTTAAATCGCTTGCAGATACACAGACACACATGGATAGAACAAAGCATGACATATGATTATATAAATATGTTGCTAGAGTTTTCTTTCAGTTTTATTGTGCAGTATTTTTATGTTATCTTAAGTGCAAGGGTGATAATACTAATTTATTTCATACAATTACAACGCGAACTGTATTAATTCCTGTATTATCGTTACCGTACAGCGTGTAAGTGCAGCGTAGTGTATTAATACATAGATGGTACGTTACACGCAATCTTCTATAATGTTGGGGTAGATAATTATTGCAAATACTTTAATAGTGTATTAAGCAATATTCACTTTTCTATCGCCTTAACAAATCGCATAACATATTATATATATCATTCATACTCTGAAACACATACAAAAAATCCTGATCCATTTATATTCGTATCATTTTTTTATTCTATAAACACAGCAATTCAAAAAAATTAAGTATGCAGGACTGGATGCTTAATTATTATATTTGAGTGACTTGTTGATAACCAATCCTTAAAAAATCTATTAAGCCTCACTGCGAGCAGATCTTTACATACCACCTTAAAATACAGGATATTTATTATTGGTCTGAGTATATTATACAGCTACTTATGGTGTATTATTTTCTTTTCGTCATTTTATAGAATCAAAAGTTTGTCTATTGTTTTATTGCCCAATAGTATAAAACTTTTTCATTTATTACTAATAATTATTGTTTTCATTCGTGTTACACTATCCTCCCTATCTTTATTGGTCGCATACAATACCATATCCTAGAAACACAAATAGCCTAATTGCAGTTCGTGAGAGTGGTTGCAGCTACGCTTTTCACTTAGCTAATAGAGTTTTCTCACACTATGTTCCGAAATAATATATCTTAATTTACTTCACTATATTTCATATGAAATAATTTTCCAAAATATTATATACTCATAGACAGTTAATACTAGTGGCTGTTGGTGCTTGGTGTAGAATGATTTTATATTCAAGATTATATTTAACTTGTATTCATCCATTGTATTTCGGATATATAAGAGGTATAGTGCATGTGCGTTGGGTTTGATTCCCAAATCTGATTTTTAAAAAAAACGCAAAGCTCGATACCCACCGGCTTGAGCAATTGTCTGACAACCAACTCTCGCGAACAATATTTTTTTAAGACATGTCTTTATATTGTGTAGATCCATATTATACTCCACATTTAGAGTGGTTATCTTCATACTGTGTAGATCCATATGGACATAATATGAAACAAAATCATTTATGTTGACCTGGATGTCGTCTTTTGATAACTTCATGGGTAACTTGCGCATTATTGGCGTTCATTAAATATAGCCTGGGCACACAGTTATAAAAGAAATAGCACGGATTATAAATAAAGATTCATTTGAAATGTACGAATTGTAAACAGCTTTGTATGTGCTATATGCTTTAAGAGATCGTGTGAATTAATAATTAGAATTAGAAAGCTATCAATTATGCTAACGTATACTTATAAAATAACTCAATAAAAATGATATATACTAAATAAGTAGTGTGAATTACTTACGATTGTAAAATGTATTGTTTGCAAAAGTATACACACACAGATTTGTAGTAAAAACACAGTAGGGTACTGTATTAAAAAGTAGTTTTATATATGTATCATATATCACTAAAATACTTAAATTAAGTTAGAGTATTATTAATTTTGACAAATATAATGATCTGGTTATTATTTTTCTTCACTTGATAACAATTCTTGAAAAAGGTATTTATATTTGGGTAGTTTTTATTTTGTTAAGTAGAGGCTGAGCCCGCTGCGTTTGGCCTATCTTGATGTGAGTCGCGACAAGAAAGCTTAAACGTTCATTTTCACTATATACCTATATAAAAAAAGATATGCAACAAAAATCGCCTTTAAGTGTACGTATATTCAACCGATCTAAAAATTTCCAGCTCCATTGCAAATCGCCGGTTAAGACCGATATCGCTGTGCAATTCCCATCTCAATATCTCGATTGATTGAAATTTTTCGTTTAATATGGAAAATTTCTCATTATTTTCTTGAAATTTTGACCAATACACACTGTATAACAAATGTACTGTACACTTAAGAACTCAATCTCTGTGTGTCCTGCAATTAAGGTGAATCCCTCCCACTGTTTTATTTGTACTCGTGGAGATACCATTTACCCAAGATAAATCAGATGCATTGGAGTTTGCATTATTCATGCTTTGTATCCACTATTTCTAGAGACGTGGACAATTATTTTCATCTCATCTATTTCCAGGAGAATTTAATTTTGTTCACTATTTTGTTTGTCTAATTTAAAATATTTTAATTACATTAACAGAAGAGAAGCCCGCAAATTGTGGTCTAAAAATAACAGCTGGTACGAGACTATATTAAGGATGCAATTACTGAACTTTCATTTGAACCCGAGGGAGTTATAAATAATCTTATTATCAGCAACCCACTTCATGTGAGTTTAGATGTATATATGCCATGATTTATTTCTTTTCTATACAATATAACAACTACTTTGTCTCATGGGTACCAAGCACTTTTTATTTTTCTTTGGCTACACCGTTAAACATTCTTCAAAGATGTTTTAAAAACCACGCAGTGGACATAAAGAAGTCAGTTTTAAAAAACGTTTCACTTTGTATAGCTAAATTGATCAATATTTAGGTTCTACGATTAATATACCCAGAGAAAAATGTAGAAGTAAAAAACCAGAAGAATTAATTGATAAACAATATTAAAGGAAATCACCTACAATATTTTAAGCCAAGATTTTTAGACTCTCGCCAATACAACGAATAAAGTATATATTGTTTCAATTACTTTATAAATAAGAGATTTTTCTATATTTATTGAAATAATGCTTTCTAAACTATAAACTTTTTCGGGTTTAAAAAATATCTAACAAAAATAACCATTAAATTTACAATTTAAAATCTTCCAAACATTTTTCAGCATCTAAAATTAACTATATCCAAACGAGTTGCGAAATATTTCTCGTTAGCCTTTTATAGAAATTCATTTTTTTTATACCATGTTCACTCCCAAAATAAAGCATATGAATCTACAGTGTGAAGATAGATATCCACTACGATTAGATGGTATTAGGATCTCCGGAATGTGAAGACGCCCTGACAGATTATTTTTCGTAAGAATTCACTCTTAATTACTCAACCTAATAAGCATCCGCTCTTGCATTTTTTGAATTTTAAAAAATCCGACTGATTTGGGAATGGAACTCGTATTCCCCGGACTGGTGGGTGTGCACGCCAACCTCTTCGCTATTGTGAAATTATCGACCTTATGAATGATATAAAACTCTCCTTATAATAACCATTTAAACAAATTACCCTATATTTAAAATTGAGTCGTAATTAATTATATAAGACAAAGCTTTTATTTTTAGAAGCGAGTTCGCTTCATGAATTACGTGATCAATAAACAAACTGAGCTTTTTCTGTGAAGGTTTATTTAATAATGCCTAGTTAATTTTATTTGGTCACACTCTCAGATGCGTCCTTAAGATTAAATTTGCGAGGGAGTCACTTTGTTGTGACGGATGAATACATTACATTAAGGGTTTGCGCATATTTGTGGTTTTCTAAACTAGCTTTTATTATTCGACTTTGCCTGAGATAGATTCAAACTCATTATATTTATTCAAATAAGTTTTATTTTTCCCGTTATTATAAATTTATTTCGATAATTGACTGCATACAAACTTTTTAGTATCTTAGCAATCATCAGTGACAATACTAAAAGTTGAAAGTGGAATCACTGTGCATCGTTCCTGGACGGACAGACATACACATGTATGTTTTGTCAAATAATGAAAGAAATAATTTTGATTATAACATTTTTGTTATTTATGATGTATATTATGTACCGGGGTCATTTTATGGCAGGAAATTATGGCACTTGATAAAGAAACAGCTATTTATTGAACTTCAAAATTAAATTTTTGCATTAAATATTGAGAGAAAATTTCACGATGTTTTGAAAGGCATGAAAAAATATTGAACTTACTATGTAGATTTAAACGGATATTCTTTGAGAAGGCTTGAAGAATATAATATGAGTAATTTTAGCGTACTGCCACACACATCGATTGTGATAATACTGATTGCAAAGTAAATTAAACATTATATTATATGAAATGCTCCAATACTTTATCGGAACTTTAATATAATAGACTAGTTGAACTATTAAAACCTCATATGCATTAATTTTGTCAAAATAATATTTTTCAATTAAATAAAATTATTACGAAAGAGCTAATCTGAAACAAGTCTATATTACTCATAGACTGAATTAAAAGTTTGTCACTATTCATAGTTTTAAGTTGGCTACTATTATCTTTATTCGTTTACCATTCGTTTTTTCCGATATTTGATTATTTTTAAAAATGACACAATTTTATCTAGAGTGAACAGCCCTTGAAAATGTGCGGGTGAGTTGGTGACTCTAAACGCGTGACTGAATGAAAGGGTGGTTTGGAAAGCGAAGAAAATGACGAATGTTAAATGCACTCAAACACACAAACAGAAACAGATGCCCGGAAAACTCAATGAATTGCGTAATATACAACAGATGCCATTTACAGTGTACTCGTATATACGAATTGTGTTACGAACCACGATTGGCTTTAAACACATTTCGGGCTTTAAATTCAGAATGAAGGTTATATATATATATTTCACGTACTTTTGTATATATATATATATTTAACAATTTCAATTAACGATATGAAATTACGGGTTGATTGAGTTACCGACAGGAAAGATATCGACTGCAGAAAGAAAAATGACGCAAGCCTCATTTTTTTCAATAACGACGACTTAATACACATTATATCGAAAGGAAATAACCTGAAAATGCCAAATTAGTTCTCAATTTAACTATTAAGATTAAAAACAAAATAAAAGACTTTCACCACATCAATTTTATTGATTTTTCTTAAATAATTTATTTGATTAATATCAAATCGGTGAAATAAAATACCAGATTTATTTTACATACATTTCAAAGTTATGACTATTTAAAATTTTGACTTTGACCCAAAATCAGTATATAGACTTTTTGCGCCTCCTGTAAAAAAAGTCTGTGTGATCTACGTCATTCTTCCCGTTTACAGTCGAGAGAAAAAATACATTTAAATTAATTTGAGCGCTGAAAGATTTTTAAACAACTAGAAGAAGAATCATAGAAATCCTATTTATAAACAAAATTTTTCCATTGTTAATATTGATTTTGAAATATTTTTAGTTGTTGAATTCCTTGGTTTTCTTGGGGTGCTGAAGATATTAATAATAGTGGACTTGATTTAATCTCGATTTTTCAAACGTAAGTCTGATTTTAACAGCTTGGTTTACAGCGTTTAATACATGTGATACTTTTCATTTTGGTTATTTATGTCCAACGCTAGACGAAAAGGGCTTTCTGATATTTTTTTATTCGAAAAACTGTTAACACCAATGTCATCGACCATGGATTTTTAGTAAATTCATGTTGTTTTTAAACGAAACTTTATTAAAAATTTAGTTCAGCCAGAAATAGCAAGATGATACAAAAATATCAGATTAATAGACATTTTACATAATTGAGCTTATATTTACTCCGCTCTAGATCATATTGTAAGCGATTTTTTATTTTTTTAATATGATATTAAATTTTGTTTAAAAATTCATGGATAAATCTACTCAATCAGTGGTAGCCGGGAGGTTGGAAAAGCCTGAAAGGAATACTTACAGCCTGTTGGATTGGCGAAATAGTTATGTGAATTGAAAGTATGTGACAATGGATCGAAACTAATTCAAATTTGTAAACTTTCATGTGGATCGTTATTTGAGAATCGTTTGAGACTTTTAATTGTATGAGAGGTGTCTTTGTATGAAGTCTCTGTAGACCGCAATAGAGTTTTGTCCAGCTTAAAGTTTAAAAAGGATTATGTTCTTGCGTAATATTTAATGTAGCATGTCGATGGTCGTGTGTCGATTTCCGTAAGTTTATCGGTAGAGCGCAGTGCCGGCGAGTGGCAGAGGAGTTTCAAATAATCGCATTTCAGTCGCCGGACGTCTTTATTCAATTAAGGCGTTTCCGCCGCTGGAGCTCGCTCGCAAAACGGTCGAGTAAACACAGAATTTGCATAGCGTTACACGGAAACTTTGCCGTTCCGGCTTAACCGTTTATAATAATGGTAAAATCCAGCCTTTAATGAGACCCTTAGAACCACTTGGAGCGTATGGAATTTGTAACTGTTAATAAAATAATATCAGAATCAAAGATATTATGATCTTAATCTACTATCTTATAATATTACTAATTTACTTGTAAAGTATGATCATATTTTATATAATAATAAAGAATATTCAAAATCAACTGCCGTTTTAAATGTAATACTTTCACGCATTTAATTTTAAATTAAATGACATTTTATACGGACGTCCACATCCTTCGCTTCGAACTAAAATAGATAGTTTACCTTTGACCTTAAGTTTTTTAAAACCTTTAAAATTTGCAGGCATTAAAATTATCCCAAAAAATATCGGCAAACTTTTAACGAAGAAAAACGACCGAAAGCACTCACTTCTAAATTGATTGATCAATGATGCGTAAGTTATATATATACATAGTTACTATTTGCTAAAAGCTGCCACGTAAACTAAGTAGTAGATTTTTCCTTAATGCGAAAATACGCTCACTCTCAGAAATGTCGATAAAAAGCTCTACCCTGGTAGATAATTTATTATAGTTGCTAATGTTCGGTGAAGCTTTCCACTAAATTGCTATATTATTAATTATAGTTTAGATAGGTTTACTCCAGTGCTATTTTTGCATCGATCCTTTATCTCGTCTCTTGTGGTTAATGTACGTAATTAGGTCAATTTCTAGGGCCAAATTCCGAATAATATACGCTGTACCGGTGCCAGCATAATTAATCACTATTTCTAGAATAAAAAATATGATTATTTTTAGTTGAATTTGGATAAAAACGTGTAACAAAAGAATGTTCATTTTGTAAATGATATCGACGATAAATTATCTGCCGTATGATTCCGGTCGATCAATCAATCAGTCTCAACTTATCATAAAGTTTTCGGCAAACATTTATTGTTTTTCCCGAACGAACGTCTAAAAGCTCTTTTATCGTTTATTCTCTTATTTGTATCTTTGATCCAATAAGTCTTGTATAATTTGATAGATAACGGTTCTAAAATACATCGCAACACTTTCACTTGTATGACAGCGAAATTTCTTATGACAGATAACTGAAACGCAGAAAACCTTTTATACGGGACAGAAGATTTTCAATATATTTTTTAATAATACATACTATGACAATACACTGACGGAGTTTTAATAAAACAGTTTATATGGTCTTTTACTTCTATGCCGTATTCAGTTGAGCTCCGCTGAAGCGTGAAACTCTCCAGGATGTTAAATTTTACCATACCGCGTCTTTGCATTTTTTCTGGTGTAGAATATGGGTAACTAACGTGAAGTGCTCTGAAATTAAACGCAGAAAGTATCCTAGGAATAACTTTCCAGAATATTTGTTTAGGTGTATTTATTAGAACCTGAGAAACGAGAATCTTTAGCATCTTTATTGTGCTCAGAGTACAAGTAATAAACATTTACATAGATAAGCGATACTTTTTTTATTAGAATTTCACATTTGTAAGAATGATTGATATTTTTTTTTATATATAACATAACATTGGATACGAAAATAACCATCAGATTTTTCAAAGTAGTTGTTTTTCGATAATCACAATGTATATAACTTAATACACGTTCTATAAAACAATTTAAACTGCAAATGACAAATTTATATAAAAATTTAGCATTTATCTTCGAAAAGAGGAGGGCTTGTAAAATTTGCGAATAGGAAGAAGGACTCCCACCGCATCAACTGTATTTTTTTATTTTTAAATAACTCGATATAATAATATCAGATTTCGTAAATAAAACACTAGTTTTAGTTTTCGTGCACTTTAAGACTGTGTCTATTAATTATTTTGACTTCGACCATAAATCATTAAATACACGTTATTTGTGCAGTCTATAAAGCTCTGTCTGTTACGTCCTTTTGCCTTTCCACAGTCGAAATTTTTAAGACCCTTCTTCTATTATATTATCTTTTGCTACATAATTGAAATTTACCTACGATGAATTATAAAAAGAGCATTATGTTATTTTATTCGGTAGTTAATGTGTTTGAGAATGATTCATTTCCTTTATTTCAACGTAGATATCTTCCCCTGATGAATATGTGAACACTGTGGAAATGAAAGTCGAAGTTAACTATACAATTCAAGATCCGACCAGCGCTTCTTATCCACGACCTCCTGCTCCATCAAGGTTCATCTGGACTGATGAATGCAGTTGCAGTTCAGACGGGACTGGAATACCAGGTGGAAGGTGTTTGGATACTGAACAAGATAACAGAACTACTTACCCATCCAGGTGCCCTTCGTATAACGAGTTGAATAGGAAGTGCATTGAATATAGGTAATTTATCTGTACAAAATCATTATTTCATTATTTTCAACCTGATTTTATTTATTTACTTTATACATGTAGTAATATCACAAATTATAAGTTTAATACATTAACAACACGATATACATATGGTTA
>JAGVSQ010002378.1:0-24961 GCA_022683975.1 Rhyacophila evoluta | reverse complement strand
TTTAAAATCCGACCAGATGGGGAATCGAACCCGCATTCCCCGGATTGCTAAGCGCACGCGCTACTAACTACGCTAACCGCGAAAGAAATACAAACAGCTAAACAAACAATTAAAAATATTGAATTAAATTGATTTATTGTTTACTTTCATACATTTTTGTATGTGATTATATACATAGTATATAATGTCTAGATACCGTTTTAACATTATATTATAATATGAAATATGAGTAGGTAAATTACTTTTGTAAAGTTTTTTAAGTTACAAGATGGAATCAAAACATCGATGACGTTTCTTAATTTATGAAAATAATGCGTATTCTTATCGCAGATAATTATGTTTTCAAAAATTATTTGAAGAGTATAAAACAGATTTTGAAAATATAAAATAGGTAAAATGTAGATAGTCAGAAAATGAAGTTAAGACATCAAAGTGTGAAGTGGTATTTAAATTGAGTTAATGTTTGGAAATTACTCACAAGTGATGAATTTTGAAGTGACAGCTAATAAAGAAAAAAAAATTCTATGAAAGATAAAAATAATTAACATAGAAAGAAAATCTGAATTCATTGGATGTTCACATCCGCTGCATTATTTTTCGTTGAATTTTTCATTTGACACATTCACACGCGATCGATTAGAAATTTCGTTTTGTTGTGTGTGGCAACCTTACATTCCGTGCTCCGGCCGGCTCGGCGGTTGCGAAGGTTTAAAAACCAGTTCGGCCCACGCGTCGATCAGAACGCCTCCTTTTATCTCGTTCTCGCCCAGAAATCGCCGTAAAGATGTGCTATCTCCGCACCGTTCTCACAACCAGGCTCCATCAGCTCTCACAACTTTATATTTATTTTTTTATATTATGCATCCACTGACGTTTATATATTGACATACCTGCGCGCGACAGGTAAAGTAAATTTTACAAACGTCTACCGGACATATGTTTATTCAATATATTGAAACATATTCATTTATTTGGGGCAAATACAATTTATTTTCACAATAAAATGTTACAGAGGTCAAAATGTTCTATTATCACGAGAAAACTTTTGTTTTCTCTGAAATATTTTTTATTTACATAATTTTATTGTTGCTTAGTCTTTAAAAAGTTGACTTTCAAAAAATCGATATGGTTATTGTTTAATCCACTATTTAATACTATCACGTAGATTTTTAGATAAAGAATTATGGTACATTGTGAATTCCAACATACAAATTCACTTCTTAGTGATTATTCCAATAAATGATGATGCATATAGAAAAAATATTATTTTAATTATATTTATATCCGACAGGAAATAAAATAAATAATTTAATTGAAGATTAATATTTAAGGTAAGTTTTTTTGTAAAAATTAAAGCAGTAAATATGTGTTTTAAATTTAAGTACGACTTTATTTTTAATTAATTATTTTGTATTTTTTTGAACATGTATAAAAAATAATTCGAAATATGGGTGTATGTACTAGTGCTACTGTTAACATTAAGGCTTTTTAATGATCTAGATTTATTATTTTTTGCAAACAGTTTGTTTCAAATACCTATGGACAATTTAAACGACTATCTAGCTAGCATACGGACAATATGGTCGATTGAACTCTATTTATTGAATTTGGCTAATTTTTCTAGTAGATTGACATCCTGTAATATTTGCACGAGTGCAATGAATAGTGAAATTTAATTTAATAACATTAAAAAAGACATTATTCTGCATCGACTGTGGAAAGGACAAAAAACGGAACCCACGTAGAAAAACCATATAGAAGGCATACAAAACAATTATTTAATAATTTTGAGCCTATCTCGAAACATTACATAGGCACAACCTTGAAGTTCATGAAAAATAAATCTGGTGTTTTTTTCAGGTTGTATCCTTTTGACACAACGTGTGTTAAGATGTATACATTATTTTTGGCAAATAAAAGCTATTTTTTTAAATTGAGGATGACGTCCTTTTTCCTCCACGGTCAATATGTTATAGAACCACTATTCAGATTTTATTTTTTCTAAAGTTAGATAAATACTTTGTCCATTATATAAAACAATTTGCTTAAAACTTCAAATTTCATTTAATCTGTAGAAAATATTTAGTGTTGTGTCTCATTAATTATTTTAAAAAATACATGTTTTTATATAAAAATAACATTTTCAGTAAAGTATCGTATAATGGTTAACTTCAAAATTTATTATTTCGACGCCATCAAATCTCTTTTATTTTTAGCTGTAAATTTTATGGCCATAAATTTTAGGTTGCAGAAAGTATAAAGTCCATAAACATCACCTGTACATTAGATAAAATAAATTAGCATAAAACGGTTTAAGTACTATGAGAAGCTTTATCAAACTTTTATGAAGAGTTCCATCGATTATAATAAAAGGATTATTCTGCAACCAATTCATGATAAATATTATAAGAATATTTATTCGAATAAGCTACATTTTCAATACTATTGTGATGGTAATGCTTAGATTTTTAAAATTATATTTTACATCAAAATAATGTATGAACATTATAATTTCATTCGTAGCTTAACATATGCACATATTTATTAGATTTTCTTAGAATTTATTATTAGAAATCGACTAGTATTATTATTTCATGGATTGAAATATTTACAAATACATGATGAACATAGATTCACAGTTATAAAACTATGCAAGTAATTTGAATAGTAGAACAAATCTAATCTACAAGGACTTCAATATGAAAATTAGAGATATTTTTTTTTTAAATTAAACACTTTACTTTAAAAAGAAACAATCCTTAATTAAATACAGCTATATGTTTGGAAGCTCTTAATGCAGGTGTTAACTTAACGACTCATTATCTTATCATTGCGGTTCACATTCTGTAACCAAGTGTGATTTTTTTTTTCATATGGCATGTTCGCTCCCAAGGTGGATTATATGGATCTCTGCAATGCAAAAACGTTTTGACAGATTATCTTTTACGTAAATTATTTGTCAGACAATTGATCAACCCAATGGGGATCCAGTCTTGCATTTTTTGGATCTTTAAAATCCGACAGATGGGGAATCGAGTCCGCATTCCCCGGGTTGCTAGGCGCGCACGATACCAACGCTACTGGTAGGCGTTACCCGGGGAGATATATATATTAGTGTATGTAATTATGTTAATATATATAAGATATTTGCGATTATTTCATACGTAGATTTAATACAACTCTCCTGACTCACTTTTAAATCGAATGAGATTAATACTTAAATTAAAGTTGTTGTTGCACTTTCCCTACCCCTGATTTATTATGACATGCAATCATTGAAAAAAATATTTTTTGTTCATATATTTATATATAATATACTACATTTTTCTTAATTTTGACGAAATACTTCGTACTCGATATGACACAAATTTTACAAACGATAAACAAAACTCTCTTTAACCATTATAACCATCATCATAACGAAATCCGTATTTGTTTGTGTTATTATTGAAATTATTATTGGTCCCTCCCGGTAGCGTATAAGCCAGGGAATGCGGGTTCGATTCCCCATCTGTGATATTTTAAAAATCCAAAAATGCAGGACTGGATGCCATTGGGTTGATCAATTTTCCAATAGACAATTCTCGTGAAAAATAATTTGTCAAGGTATCTTCACATTGCGGACATCCATATACTTCACATTCGGAGTGTATATCTCCACACGGTGAAGATTTATATATTCCACTTTGGGGAGCGAACATGATAAAAATATATATTAAATTAACATTTTGAACGTTGAAATTTTAAAAGCAAGGATATTTTTATGCTGTTCGGTATACAAGATATTACTTTGTCATGAGCGATATTAATCTTATTCAATTTACATAAAATATACTATATTTAATTGGATTAGAGTGTAAATTGTATAATAATTTATTCATGTTAAGTATTGTGGTTTGCAAATCTTTCTTCAACGTGTATGATGAGACCAAAGAAAATAGTATATGAAATTCTAAATGTAGATGTGCATTAAAATAATTGAAGTAAGTCATAAATTTACCAAAAATGTTCAGTACCACATAAAACTCGATGTGTTATTCACGGTAATGTCTCACCGGGTATGGTGACCTTGATTCAAAAGGATATAGGCACACACTATAATGCTGAATAGTGATTTTTTTAAATATTAAGTTATAACACACACAATGAAATATTTAAAACCATTTAAGGGCCCTGACTGTAGCTTTAATCGTAAATTGAACGAACATCTGCCACGGCGGTAAAATATTTGATTGCCTTCAGTGTGGGATATGCAATGCCACGGTACGAAGATTTTCTCATAAGTGATCACAAACAGTTTATTGGTATTTCAGATTACTATTTACCTTTCATATTTGGTTCAGATAGAACATAATGCTATCCGTCACTTAATCATTTGGATTTAATTGAAAATATAGCGAATTTATAATCGCTCAACTTGTTTCGCACAAAGTTTATTTGGGTTTTCAAAACATTATCATTTATATAAAATTGATAGTGGTTTTTTGTATACGTGTTTGCTTCGTTTATCATACTAAATATTATTTTTTTTTCCGTGAATGCCTGCCAAAGTATTACGATAATATCTTTGATTTCTATCTATAACACTAGTAATTTTAATCAATACTATTTACGTAGCACTTAGAATTTGATTTAGTAATCTATTCCGATCTTTATGTATTAAAAACTGACAAATTTTGTAATATGCAAGATAACTTAATACGTAATAATTAAAAAAAGGTAAGTGAGAAATCATTCTTTTATGTAAATTTTTTTAGATGCAAAAAATGCTCATTGGCCAATTACATGCAAGCATATTGATGTAGAAAAGTTTAAAACAAATTTTTATTTAATCTGTTTAATGCTCTATCAGAAAATATACTTTCGGTTCATTTCATTTGTTATAAAATCAACTAAAACTAAAAGTTATTTTTTCTTATCCGGGATACTGTTGACCGTTTTCAAAGCAACTCATCCGAAACTGGCTTAAAAATAAATACCGATGTGATGTGGAACCGCTCCTGTCATGACTCGGACTGGACTTTGACGAGTAAGGAAAAAGTCATCGAGAGGGTTGACACCTTCAGATACCTCGGAGTTCACCTCATCGGAGATGGCGCACACATAAAGAACTCGCTATCCACTTGCAATAAATAGCTATAGCCACATTTAACTAAATGTGGGCTGTCTGGGTGGCGTGGAGTTACTTGGTCCTTACCAAGTGTAAGTTGTTCGGCTTATGGATACTGATATACAGCAGCGAATCATGGCCACTGAAAAAGGCTGGGGGTGAGGTGGAGTGACTTCGTTAAGAATATGAGGATAAAGGAGCGGATAATGTACCCCCTTGCCACCTCAAAAGTCATGCAGCGGCGCTGAAACTTGCTAGGGCATGCAGTACGGATACTTCCAAATAGCCTGACCTTTTTGTATACTATTCAACTCGTGGGATTCCGGCATCATGAAATACCGGGATGGGTGGTATAGAATGTACTTGGCGGAACTAAAGGATACTGGCATGACCTGGAAGGAAGCAAAATGCCTGGTGGGTGACAAAGATTCCTAGAGACAACACCTGGTAGCCATATACTTCAGGGAGAAGAAAAAAGAGGGGTATGGCAGAAGAAGAATATAATTAAAATTTTAGGAATAAAGCAATGCGTAACGTTACCAATTTCATCTATTAATTTTGACTCCGAAGCGTTTGCGACATATGATTATGAGAAATAAAAAAACTCAGTACGGGAAAATCTAATTGATATTCAAAAAAAAAACAATAAACCTTTAAAAATAGATTTTATAATTTAAAAATTATAAATTTACATATAAAATGAAATATATTCAAAACATTGATGTACGCAAGTTATGAGCACTAATTGCACTAAGTATTTTTTGCAAATAAAGATAGATATCTTATATGACTGTACATAAAAGATAATTACGTATAATCAGTTTTAAGATTTATCACTTGTGATTTTTATCTTTTTTAATTAGATTAATTAAATTTGAATAATCAGATTTCTTATAAAATTTGTCACTACAAGACATAATGTATGTACGCTGGCAGATAAAAGACTGTTTTTCATCATTAAAAATAACCATTTCTCAAATCTACGTACAACAAGCCAACATCTCGTAAAAAAAAATTTGCATCTGCACTTCTCAACAAATATAATATTTAAAAATAAGAAAGTTTTATTTTTAATTATGTGAAATGCAAGCCAAAAAAAAAGGCAAACGATTAATAACTTATAACAAGAAAAAACCTTACTTAATATTTATTCTTAATATATTTAAATTAAGTTTTGATAAATGTTATCCATTGTAAAATGAAAATATGGATTATTATTTAAAATTTTTTTAAATCTACCCACTATTTTCGTGAACGGGTTAAAGAAGTTATTGTATTTTTTGACATATATGAACTGATTTTGCACATGAAAACCATTTCATTATTTTTTACCAAATGAAATAAAACTTATAAGGACGTTTTATGATACAAAAATGTTCCTTGAAGAAACAAGTCTTCAAATATTTTAAATGTTTTGAGCATAAACAAAAGGAAGTGTTTCATTAAATATTTTTAATGCTTGTTGTTTATTAATTGGTGACATATACCTGGACGATATTGTAAATCATTGGAAATAGTTGTTTCAAGCCGTGGGGAGGATAACAGAGCTATCGCGTCAAAAGTGACCGTGACAGAGATGTAAAATAGCTATAAATAAGTTTGGCAGCGCGTCAGTTACAACAACTGGCTCACTTGCTCACTTAAATATTTACACCTATTTTGCATCTCTGTTTTCGTGATTTTGTCGCCGTCGCTCAGTCGCCATGACATTTATCATGCCCGCGGCCTTAATCGAAACGACTGACATTTTTTACCAAACATTTAAATATCTACAAATGATTTAAAAAACAACTTAACAACTAATCGAAACATTAAAAAATATTACTTCTCATTTTTGTTTGGGATTTGGATTCCTGTACGGAATATTGATTACTATCCATATATAATGCTTTACTTGTGGCGATAAGTTGTGTATTTTATAAAATATTAATATAATCAAATTATTCTATTGAAAGATGTTAATTGAAAATATGGTCTTCAAAACATACTATCAAAGTCATGTCATATTTAAATGTGTATATAAATATTTTACCGTATCTGCTTCGGAAATAGAGCATATTGATTTGCATATTGTGAAGATGGCTAGCCCAGAAATTATCTGTCTGGATATAACGGATCTTCATATTTAGAAAATCTATCGTGACAAATTTTCTCATGTATTGGTGGTTAGCCAATTAATTAACCCAATGTATATCCAGTACTATATTTTTTGATTTTCAAAAATCCAGCTCCTGTGAGAATCAATTCGCGTGTACGAAAGCGCCCATGTACTTCTCGGCTATCGCTGAGAGATGGATATCTATCACATATCTATATTTTTATCTAAGAGTAGTATTTGATAAACATACTGTAGTATATACGTACACAGCTACCTAAAAACCTTTTGTAAAACTGTTTAATGTATAGCGACACGCTGCAAATCTTTGACTTTCTTTTTTTACGATACATTTAACATATTATTTGCCACCTTATTAGTGCTGCTATATTAATATATTAATAAAACTGTACATTTTTTCTTACCATGTATGATATTAATATATTTATTTTATTTAATTCTTTATTAAAATGTCACTAGTCGGGATCCGTCAATTAATGTGTAAAATATCATTTATTAAAAAAGCACTCATTACAATATACCGCGACATAAATACATTATAATATATCGATATGGGAATCTTCAATAAATGGTATTCAAGTACCACACTATTAATAAAAATGGGAATCGTTAACGCATAGATTATGGGTATACGTACTAATTGCATCGAACTTAAAATATTTCATTCTGTCTAGATTGTCTAGACTCATGTATAAATTAAACCCTTAATAAAAAAGTAACATCAATAAACAAAACAATACAACCCTTATCTTGAATGGAGTAACAGAAAAACTAATAGACGATTTGGATTACCAAAGCAACATTTTGTGAAGCTATTAAGATAGAAAAAGCTTTGAAAAAAGTCTGAGTTTACCAATGCCGCACCTAAACAGAAAGAAATTTTCTTCCCGTCGAATCAATTTATTAGTTTCAACACTAGTAAAATCAAAACATAGACTTATTTATAATATCAAATGTCATCTATTTATTTTATTAACTGGATTTATTGAATATGACAAAATATTTTTACTATGAAGTGTGAGATTGATTAATTAATACGAATATTACATTTTAATAAACTGGAAAGCATCTGTATTGAATTGAAGTTACTTAAAATCACGTTTTAATATCACTTTTAATTTAATCGAAGTTCAATTTGTATCATTAGATCTATTATAGTAGTATTATAATGTTTTTTTAAATATTTGAGAATCATGAATAAAATATATGCTAAAACAATCTTTATCGTCAATAAGGTATTTTTGTTGTTTTTAATATAATAATAATTTTACAGTGTTCTGTTTTAATAAGAAGAAAAATTAGAATAAATTCAAAGATATGTTACATAAAGAAATAAAGATTTCAGTAACTATTTTCTCCTAAGCCACAATCGCGTTATGCTTTAAAACAAAAAAATACGTAGAGAAGAATAAAATAAAAAATGAATGCATTTACATATAAAAAAACGAATTATCGGCATGCTCTCGAAGCGGTTAACGAGAGCCCTCCCGCGATACCCTTGTTCCAAGTGTCTATTTTACTGTCCACGTCCTTATATTATTATCCTAGACAAGCAAGCTATGCTGACTTTAACACGCCATTGTGTTGAACACCGACACGTTATCTTTCATAATGTCGCGATGAGTGGAAAAAAACGAACCTGAAAACTTATCTGCCACGGCTGTCGATCGATAATTCGGCTTGACACGAAATCGTTAAAATAGATTCGTCGAATTATATTTACGCGCGATGTTTTTTTTTATACATAAGAAATAGGTTATTCGATTAACAAAAAAAAACTGTTGAGGATATAAACGTTTATTATGTTTATATTTTATAATAGGGGATCTTATTTTCTGCAGTTTCAAATGTTTTTATTTGTATGCATCTTCACTATCCGATTGTCTATTTCAAAGTTTCGTAACTTTTTTCAGTCTCAACCCAATGTATGGTACTGGTATTGGTTTCGCGACCTTACGATATATATTTATTAAATTTAGTATTTTTATTTTCACCATACGAACTACAGTATTGGCAACAAAAATACCTAGATACAATTCAATTTTGATAAATCTTGTTTTCATCAAGCCTTAGTAATATGTTAAACCAGTGTTCCCCAAAATTTTTCTGCAATGAAACATTTCGTAAGCATGGAAATATTAACGGAACACCTAACTTATTTTTTTAGATCGGGTAATTCTTACTAGTAAAAATTAAAAAAAAAGTTATCAAAACACTTATACTGGATATTTTCTTGATATCAGACACATTATTGGCAAGTTGCATTTTAATATCTTGTGAGACGTGAAATCTGTTCTTACACTTTGTATTCCTTACGTCTCTATCAGCTTTATCAGGTTTATACACAATATGTATTACCACCGCTAACCGTTCTGCCAATCTTGCCAACTATCGTTAAACTGACAAGACTTGTCAGCCAGTCAGGTAAAAACAATATACCCCATTTCTCTCATGCGATACCTAGATTTTTGAAGTCATAAAAATCATCAGAGATCGATCATTACTCGCCATTTAATTTCTATGTGTTAAGAAACGCTGGTCTATCTGAATAGGCTTTTCTATAAAGATTGGTTGTCTTCCATTAGTTAGATTAATTAATTATCCATTTCGTATAAATAAAAAATGTGAAGCATATGGAAATAAAATTACACAAGACAAATCCGCAATATCTGGTGGTGAGCAGTTCATAAGTTTGCAATAGTGAGCTGATAAATAAGATGATATCAATTGTTAAATTCATCAATTTTGATTTCAATCAAAAATCGTTTTTTACAATAAACAGCTTTTAACACAGCTAACATATTTAATAAAGACAATTTTTAATGCTTATAAAATAACGTATAATAATCATGTTATTTAAAAACATTTTAAAGACAACGTCAATGTAGTAAAATAATTCAAATATAGCTGAATTGTGTGTCTAAAGAGCATACTATATGAAAAAAGTGTTACGACAGGTAAAAATAAACTAAGAAATAAAAAACTCTCAATCATCAAAGATATCCTTTTTAAAATAAAAGGTTTGATATGGCTTTAGGGCTTACGGCCTATTGTTATAGAATAGATTTAGGCTTGCTTAGATGCTGTATCATTTTATCTGCTTGAAATCACACAATACAAACGTATATGATAAATACTGCATCTAAATATTTATTATGTGAAATATTTTAACATCAGGCGTTTCATACTAATTTTTTTTTTATTTATATATCACATTTGTATATGTGTTTAAACAAGAATTTTCATGTAAAACTTTATACAGCCTATATAGGTGAAGTAAATAAATTACCATTTTCGGTGGGTCTATAAATATCTTTGAAGAGACGGAAAAACATTACGAAATTCAATCTATCGATAGAACAAACTATAAATACGCTCGATAACGTAATGTAAATCCGCGTTCATATAAAATGTATCCATTGAAACAAATTATAGAAGATTGAATGAACATATTTTAATTTTTTTCAGTAAGCCACACAAAATATAATTCATAACAGAGGGTTGTACATATATAAATTTATACAGTTTATAATTTCACTACAAATAATATGTACATATATCAAGAATTTATTCCAAAGAATCCGTGCCCAAATTATCAACGAATTTTACAACAAACTTATTAATATTATATTTCAAATACAAATCTGTACAAAATAATGAATGGAAATTTTACAGAATTTCTATGCAACATATTGACAAAATTTACATCGTTGACATCGTATTAACCAGTTTTGATTTAAATTGACCACTTAGTGGAAGAGGTATGTAATTTCAATAGCTTCAGTCTTTATTCGCCGCCTTTTGCATGTGTCTTGCATCCAAACAGATGCAATATTATCGCTGGTCTGCTATTTATTTTTTCCCAGAAGTAATTTCTTTCATACTAATTTTCGTAATAAATTTGATGACAGGACATTGTGAATCTGCAAGTTGTGCTGGGCGTAAAAACAAATTTAATATTGTGCTTTATGTAATAATCAATGTTCCACATTAATTGTCACAGTTTACCTGTTCATAGCGTAATCAACGTAAAAACTAGTATTGTTTGAAAAAAATCTTATATTAAATTATTTTCCGTTTAATACAATGTATTTTTTGCAATATTATCCATCTTCCAGTTGATTAGATTATTGTCAAATTTTTAAGAGAAAATATTGTTTTCTTCGATTAAAACGGGTATATTTAAAACATAATGTATTAGGTCGAAATGAAATATTTTAATTATCTGAGCTTGAAAGATAAACGAATGTTCTTTAAAAACGATAATACTCTTCGGAGTGATTATTATGAGAATTAATTAACGAGCTGAGGTAAACTAGGAATGTAAATCATGTCCGATTATAAATTGGGATATTAGTTGGCAAATAGATTTAGATTTTTCTACACTTCACTATATTTTAAATGTAATATTATGTGTTTGTCCTTCGAGGAAGTCATCTCTCGATCACAAACACCATCATGAAATATTGACTACGGCCTCCTCTTTTTTCGGCCAAATGAATATACAATTAATAAATTATAGTATCCGCTTATTATAGAATAATCGAAATAATTATATATGCATGTATGTAAATACGATTTGTTTAAGTATTTAAATGGTATTTAACAAATAATATGGAATTGCTGGTAATCATAACTTTCGAGTAATCAATATTTTAGTTATAGTAACATCTTCTTTCATTTCTTATTTGTGATTTTTTCAAAGGCGTAATGTTTTACTTAATTTGAAAGAATACACATCCTCTCATTCTCATTTAGAATATATTTTGTTCTAATTTGCCAAATTGTGAAATATAATTTTCTCGCGTCATAACTGAATATACCTTCACTAATATCAGGATGAGAAAGCTGGTATTCTTATTTGTGACAGGTAATAATTATGATAATGAGCAATATGTGTAGGTTGGCGCCAATCGCAGTCTCTCGATCTACAGGGTTTATTTTTTCTTAATATTTAATATCTTATTCACGGCAAAGGTAATATTTTAAATTCAATTCTATATTAGCTTATTTTTTATTTAATAAAAGATGAAATTGAACATTATATATTGGAAATGAAATTATATTCTACGGCTGATGATATTTGCCTTATCTTAAGTAAGATACCATCAGTATTTTTTCATACTATTTTAAATCAGTGTTTCTCAACCTGAGTCTATATGACTTCCGGGAGTAGGCGCATGTTAACACTGGCTTGAAGTTTTCATGATCGGCATTTAACATTAATAACAATAATGGATGCTACAATTCCTTGAAACTTACTCCATGTCTCATGCATACCCGCTCTACTATTGTAATTTATATTCGAATTGATTATGAGAGACACCCATCATTTTTAACATTCTTCTTTGTCAGGATAATGACTATACACAAAAGAAAACATAAACTAATTTTGTGCCTAGTATTTTATTTTAAATTAACATTTTTAAAATATAATTAACTAGTTTATAATAAAAATACGAAATAAAAATTCAGGTATTTCCATTATAATCTAAAAAAACACTATTTTACTAAACTGATTATAAGAAAAGATAAAAATGCGGTGACCTATAAGATATATTTGGACATAACACTATATAGTCGGTCACAATTATACATCAGTTACGTAGCTTCATCGTACATATTTTGATTTTAATAAAATATCAAAAATGATGATCTGATAATATGACTTAAAACTAGAAAATGACTGAATTAAATTTAAATGAAAAATTGCATTGGTTTTATTTGATTTTTAAAATAATTTGAACCCTATAATTCTTAACACATCGTTTATGTGTGTGTGTGTGTGTAGATAATATGATACCTACGCATATTTTGACCACATCGTCAAGAAGACAAAGAAGCCCTTCACCGTTCCTGCCTGAAGACGGCAAAAGTCGCCAGAGATGAGTAATGTTTGCAAGTTTGGTGTAATTTGCGCGTGAACGGCATAATTAATGGACGAAGCACTATGCAATAAGTGACTGTCAATAAAAATGCTTTTACTGATATGAGTAGAAATAAGTAAAGATTAAATTCTACGTGCTATTATCACCTTCATTCATTTTTGGAATCATATTATTTTAGGAAAACCGCAAAATTACAGAACCTCTTTTATAAATTTTTGTCACTCATACCAGACGTAAATTATTAAAAAATATATATTTATTTTCAGTGCGATTTATTAACGTAACGTTGTGTGGTTATCAGCCAATATATTTACTTACTAGGCAAGCAATCTTGCATATTTAAATTTTACAAATGAGATCTACAGTCATTACATTTCTTGTAGAACTGTGAGACTTAAAATAATAATCATGAGTAAATGAAAAGGTGCATAAATTTGAAAATAATTAGAAAAATAACTTGTTCTTGATCTGAACTAAAACGCGGAGGCGTTGGAATTTTTCTACCGGTGTATTGGTTGAAGTTGCACTTCCATGGTGAAAGTAGAGTCATTTTTATTCGATATTTGCACTAGAACCGCATTCGTTATTAAGTCAACTGTAGAAACGTGTACTAGCTAATTGGTGAGTCAACATAGACCAGGTATTTCAGTATTGAGTGTCATTGCGCGAATGTAGAATGACGTAGTGAGATTTATTTAATTATATATTGTTACAATTGCAACAATTATACTATGAAAATGAATCGTATAAGTTGCATATTACTTTATAATCGATGGTTTTAATTTGATTCACGTGGATATCTTGAAAGTGACGTGACAAAGTAACGCACAAAATATTTATGTTTTATTTTATTCGATATGCAAAGTTTTAAAAATCAATAATGGTTACAGTTGCTAATATAATACCCATTACTCACCCTAAGTGCATATAATGTAGTAAAAATATGTTTATAAATTTTTAGGCACTTGATTTGACACAGAGCATGAATGATAAGTTTTATCAATTGAACCTCACCTGTACGCTAGATAAAAGTTCGATTGATTAGATGTATTTTATCGATTTTTTACAATCTCTAATTTATAAATGTTATATATTTCCAAGATAACGGATTAAATGTGTTTATTTGATTAGCATATTTGATTAGCGACGTACTTATAAGTACGAGTATTAACGCTACGTAGAATAACATTTTATTTTTCATTTATTGATAATAATGCTCATGGATTTTGCGTACCATTGCGTATATTTTTATTCGATAAAGTTATTAGATATGTAATGATTTTCAATATGAAATAAAGCCTCAACTAAATACATTTAAACTATAATCGAATAAATTTGATATCCTATTTCGTTTATGATAAAAAATTGTTACATTTTATTATGATACCAACGTATTAGTGAGTTTTGTAATATGCTACGTCTAATAGGGAATAATATTTCTTTTCCTAAAATTTTTTGGTATGTTATGTAAAAAATCATTCATTTACAAATATGATTTATTGAGAAAAAATGTCACGCCACTGTTAAATTTTTGACTTATTTGAAAGTTAGAAGCCAACTACCATGTGTCTAGCCATGACACGTACAATATTTACCCTAACCTTAACCTTGGTAATGAGAAATCTTCTATTAATATTGTCACGGTGTCAAAAATTAAATATGATATAAATCCATCACAAAATTATTACGTGCACTTAGTTACTGTTTTTTTTTCATATGGTAATATTTTCCGTGTAGTCATTTACGTATATCGAATCAGTATTTCATTTTTTGCTATATATTTACAAAACTTTACTTTACTATCGGTATAGAAGATGCGTGAATGATGTGTAATTCTTTTTACATTGTGCGCATTTTATAATATAATATTATAATTTGTACATATTATGTTCTTTGTGGTTAGATAGTATCAAACAATGATAAAACCCAACACAATTATGATACATATCTACAAAATATTATGAGTGATTGTTATTAACGTCTTCGATGTTGCATATTTACTGATTTAATTTACACATACTCATAAGAATTTTATTTCACGACGATTAAAATATTGCGAATATCTATAGATGAATCAAGGTAGTTGAACAACCGAATTTTGATGATATCTGTTTCTTATATGGATCATTGAATCGTGATAATGTTAATGATGATAAAAATAAATTCTATAATTATTTAAAACTGGTATACTTCCATATGTGAGATCACTATTAGCGACCCGAGTTTCGCCCTTCGGCATCTTCAGGCAAATTAATTTCCATCAAGCACCGTCAAAAATATTAATTAATAATAGTTTGTTTGAAAATAAAATTGATTTTAGCTAATCACTCATCAAGGTGAGCGATGATTTTTTCAAAAACTTTATATAGCTGTGAGATTTAAGCTCGCTATCTCCGGCATCAAAACGAACGTGTTTAGTACTTGGCTAGCATCGGGACACACAATAATAACAATATAATAAACGGTTATTCGCTAGTAAATTTATGTATGAGGGGTGAAGTTCCAAAATTAACTTATTCCATGATCCCAAAAAGTGATAAAAATATATTTTACCCGAGTATTTTTTTGTATAATCCGGGGAATGCGAGCTTGATTTCTACATCTGTTGGATTTTTAAAAACCCATAAACGCAGGACTGGATCCCCATTGGGTTGAGACAATTGACAAACTATTCTTGTGAAAATATTATCATTCAAGATATCTTCACATTGCGGAGATCTATATGCTTCACTTTCGGCGTCGATCTCTTCACACTATATAGATTAATATACTCGACTTTAAGAGCGAACATGGTAAAAGAAAAGAAAATATTTTTTTGGTATGAAATAATCGTGTATCATGTTTTTTGTTTTTGATATTTTTGAAAATTATTTTGTCCACTGGTTACATGCTATGTAGTTATTCTATACACAAAAAAAATGATCAAATCATCACCTTTTAGTACAGTAGTTTACTTTGAAACTACGTCTTTTATGTATGATTTCTAGCTATACATGCTTACAACATTCATATACGAAATTATTCATATTTTTTGCCTTGACTATTTTATTTAATTTTGTTATTATATATCATTATATAGTCATGGTATGATTTAAATTAAATGCTTATCGTTTGTAATAAGCCTTATTTAAATAAAAGTACTCATATTGGATACACTTGCTGTATGGTATGAAGTGTACTATTTTATTATTTAATAACTTTTTGTTTCATAAATTCTTTGTATTGTTATTGAAAATCTTTGCTGACTGACTTAACATAATTTGGAATACATTATAAATAGTAACTTCATCATCACATGTAGTTGTTTCAAATGAAGTCCAGTGGTCAACATCGGTAGCTGCAGACAAGTGTGCAATTTAAAATACAATTAGAGTGCCACACTGCCTATAATGCTATAAATTAACTCATTCTTTTAGCTATTCTCCCATATTATTTTGCATATTCATTAAATCTTAAAGCGTATTATTTATTAAATATATTTTATGTGTATTTTGGTACAAAAACATAATTATTTTATAATTATTCCAAGCAAGAATTGCACTTATTGTCAACATATACTATTTAAATCACAACTAATATAAAAATTCAATTCAAATAATGCCAATTGACCCTATATAATACCGTTTATTTTTTATGTAGGTACTTATTATAATTTTGAAAGTATAAATCAATTTATTGGTTAAAATTTCTGTGAACGATTTGGTCAAATCAATTGACCATTTCAGATACCAAATGAACTAGTATTGTATTAATACATTATATTAAATGCCAAAATTTTATTGCCAAGCAAAAACGTTTGGAAGAATTTTGGCGTAGTTTTAAAAGACACTTCTTATTCGTGTCAGATTAAATTCTTGGTAATAGTCTACAGAATATGCAAGACACTTTAAGCTTTTTAAATGAGAATATTGTAAATGAAAAGAAATAAGACAAGAAAAATTTAAAGTTGATATAATTTTTTTACAGACTATGCTGGTATTTTTTTAATCATCACAACTACCAGCATAATTAAATTATCAGTCATCAAGATCTTATTCATATATATAATTATAAAATGATATAATTGATATACAAATATCAATTATATCATTTTGACATACAAAAAAACTCGGTGATGAGCTTAAATAAGCTTCAGTGTCTTATCGTGTTATCGTAGATACGTTAAATACGTTATTAGTCATGGTAGGTAAGCAATATACGAGTATTTGAGTTTTATAGTGTGGTTTAAAACTCTTTGAGTAGTATGAACGTACATTAACGTCCGTGCGCATTGTCGCCTTAATTTCAAAGCCATTCTTTTATTTTTTTAATAAAATGTTTTTTTTATATCAATATAAATTCTAAATAAATCTATTAATGATATGCGGAAGACATTATAACCATTCCATATGTTTTAAGGCTTAAGAAATATGTAAACATTACGAAAAAAAATGAATAAAAAACGTTGGCTTTTCAGAATTAAAAAATTCCCTAATGCTCTTTCTATAACTATTATTATTTGTAAAGAAACGAAAGATGATTTATATTGTTGTTTACAATTTACACATAAAATATCATATAAGTCAGTCCTGTGGGTTTAAATTTTTCCTCAAGTACTCTTTCGATTTTGAAACGTGAGCGGCCACATATGGTAATATTATACACATTTTTACCAATTTGGAACAATATTTCAATTTATTTTGTTCGTTGTTTGGAAATAGAAGAGCGTTTGTTTATAAATCAGCATATCCAATACGATAGATTTTATGATATTCATTTAATTGATTTTAGTGCTTAAAATGTGTGTGCATAAAACATTAATTCACTAATGAAAAGTTTAATTCGATTAACGAAGGATTACGTATCCCAAATGTATTATATAATTTATTGGTTAGTTGACATAGTATGACAAAAATATCGTTTGTATAATATCGATTAAATTTTAAATCGTGATCTGTTGTATATGTTTGTTAATTTTGAAGGTGATATTAATAAGAATAGCTAGCTGGTGGGCATTATCGTCTAACACGTTGCAAAAAAGTTTGAATAATTCCCTGGCATTGATGTCTATTCATAAAACATTCAACATATCGTAATAATTTTACAAAGATACTCCAAGATATAAACGTAAAATTAATTAAAATGTTGAATTTCATACACATCCATAATTTAATATCATAGAAACATGCATTATTGATAGTAATATTACATAATAATAATAAAAAGACATTAAGTTTCATGAATAGAATTTAATGCAATAAAACAGTCTGTTTATAAGTATGAAAAAATATTTTTATTCATATGATATAAATATTGATATAAACCTAAAGCATTTTCAAATATACAGGAACCCAGAGGTTTTATTTGTACCTCAAAAATAAAGTGTGTGTACATATCATATAATAATTAATATTTTTGGCTGATGGTGCTTGATGGAATTTAATATCATATTATCATTGCATATTATCTTAGATTATTTTATAATATTCTATGATAATTTAAAAAAATACGTGTCGTTACATTATATATTTATTCTACATTCCAACATTCATAAATTTATAGAACTCATTCTCATTTGCTTGGATATTTTCTAACGTGTGGTCTCTATGTGATCAATCAGTATTTCCGTCCGATAAAGAGGTAATCCACTCGTTAAAAGAAACCACAAATTGTGTAACTTTAACCATCCCATATTGCTCCAGTCAGCGATACAGTCTTTTCAGCATTTTTAAGCCAACAAATATTATGATACGATTTCAAAAAGTGTTATTAATTACTTTTTTAGGGCCATATTAAATAGTTTCATCGTGTATATGAGTATAAATTACGATTTTTTCCCCCTTTCTTCATCGATTAGTTGAAAGTTTATGAAAAATGTGTTTGATTCAATTGAAACATATCATTTTTTATATATGTAAGCCTGATGTTTAGGTTAAAATAAGCGTACGTAAACTTTTTTTTAATGGAATGAATTTAAATGTATTTTCATAAAAATGTTTATAAAAATGACACTTTTTAAAAGAGAAATTGAATAGATTAGCGTAAAATATTTATTCCAAGAAATTTTTGTATGCTTATTCCTATTAAATTTACAGTTTTGAGGAATAACTAAATTTAAAAATAATTTATAACCTCTTAGGGTAAGTACCCATATTTCACTAAAATATACAACGGTTTATTATTAATGGGCCAAAAATATAAAAAAAAAAATTTTTTTAATCAAGGATGTTTTTTGTTCCGAATGCAAAAGTGTCTCACCTTCGAAAATATATTGAGCAGTTTGAATCTGTTTTCTCAAATTAATACTCAGAAACTCCCACGTTTTGGTTTTTCGCCATAATTGTAGAGCGATTGTCATATCCTTTACTGAGTAGTGTGATTTAAATGGCGTCTGAAATGATATAATTTCAATACTGTCATACTATATTATACTATTAATGATAGTCGTTTGAGTATTTTTTATTGATTAGAATATTTAAAAAAAAATACTCAAAATATAATGAAAATATATTGATTTTAAATGCGCACAACAATATCAACTTTATCAGTGATTTCACATGGTATATGGTTGCATAATTAAGATTTCCCATGTAAAATTTCTTCTTTTTAATACCTCAGTATAAGAAATATTATTAAAGGAGAAGAAAAAGTGTCCATTTGGTCAAATTCTAGAGTAAGACCTAGAATATTATTCTATCACTGATAAAATGAAAAACGATTTATTCACGCATCCGCCATTAATATTTTCTAGATAATATTCATGGGATTGCAAAACAACACACAATACTTTCATACGAAGTATTGTCAAGTAACAATTGAATGTATAATAATCATTATTATACATACATTTTATTAAGTATCAATAATAAAAAAATCTAACATTTTCTAACTATTTAAACGGATTTCAAAATATAGTGAATTTTGTTGCTATTCCGTGACCGTAAAGTTCTTATGATCTGCTTAGTCAGATTTTTTTTAGTCTAAAGAGTTAATTTGAGAAACCTTGCCAAACAAAATTTTAAATTAAATTAAATATAAATATCATGCGATGGGTGGAAAAGAAGCATAATGTCCTGAGCTGAACACATCTATAAAATAACAAAAAGACTTAGAACTTAGAAAGAATAGTCAGCGTGGGCGTGTCAAACTAAATGCCGAAACCAAAGTTATACCACCATTTTCTTTGATGAAAGTTATTCTATATGATTGATGCGTATTTTATACACATTATGTACACGAAAATTTTCAATGATTATAAGATATTATTATAAATATTTTTTTACCAGTTTATAATACTTTCTATAAAGTGTTTTATGTGATTCACGATGAAAAATCAAACTGGAATATACCGTAATTCCAAATATTTGAGAATATATATTTTTTACAAAAATGATTTTTTTAAATATATGATATAATTATTAGTTACTATAATGATGGTAAATAAGACCGTAAGCTTTAGATTTATGCATTAGCTTAAGTTTTATTTGCTTCTCGCTTTGTTGATTAACTGCTATAAAGTCACTAACTTTAGAATACTCTAGAATAGAAGAGAAACTCTCGTTTTACTTCACCCAGCAAACGACGATGGGATTTTTATCCCTAAAGTGTGAAATTAAATAATATGTTATTAAACTTACTTTAAATATACATTTGACTATTGATTGGTATTTTTATTGAACAATTTATTTTAATATCGAAATCATTGTAGTTAATTTTTTCATTATACTGTTTATATAATAGAAGCTAAAGTGTGATAATAAATACTCATTGAATATTATATATCATTTATATAATCGTATGCTTGATATTGAACATATGAACAAATGAATTTCTTGCAAAATTAACTCTAATTCAAATAAAGTATCTGTTTTTTTTTTAAATAATTAATTATAATGTAAATCAGTGATTTGCTCCATATATTTTGTATATATAGATAGTATTATTTATAATATTATTCAAATTTTCTGCTACTAATTTATAAATCTGTTCTTGTATTACTGGCCCAGAACTTAGAGTAAGATTCTAGCGCATGCACATTGCCAGTTCACATGGCGTAAGATCCAACGAAGTGTTTGCGTGGGAAGAGACCATTGGTATGAAACCATCGATACGTTTTTAAAATACTGGTATTGATTTTTTATAAATTAACAACGATATAAATATTCATACATAATTCATTTAAACTCATATTTCATTATTATCAATGTTTTATGCATGTTACTGTGAATTGATCAACTAAACGCATAGCAATGTGCATGGTAAATTTAAAACATGCCAATCAAATGCTTTATGACTATTGACGAGACTTCTATTCATTTTCATTTATAATGATTTTCGATTTCTGATGAGAATTGACATTGACACATCATGGAATGAAAACTTATTTTAATCGAAAATATAGTCATAATAAATTGAAATTTATTTCAAAATCAACCGATGAAAAATATAATATTTGGTTTATTTATCACAAAATAAAATTTACTACATATTTAAAAACTTGAAAAAAATATATAAAGTTCTTTTTGGGCATGCACGAAAATTGAATATTATAGTTATATTGTTATGTAATAAATGGTTTTTTTTGTAATTTGGTTTATTCATAAGCTTAGTGACATTAATCTTAATATATTGCTTATTTACAGAGAGATGAATCTCTTAGGTGCATGTTATCTTATCGAGCTATTGTTTTTATCTGACAGCTGAGTGCGCCTGACTTCTGCCCACGGGTTGGTTACCGGCTGAGATCAGTTATAGAGTTCTTCGTATGCTCAAACTCAGCTAAAGTATTGGAGTTTAGTCACTTAACAACCGTCGCGAGGACCGTGTTGCTTCTTGTTCACTCTCATCTCTTTTGATAGTATACGTGATTTGCGAGAGTACGCATTTTATCCACGTGCATTTGCACGTAGTATTTACTATCATGAAAAATTCTTATTGTGCAGCAGTAAAAATACACAAACGATGATATTTTCTCATGATACCATTGGTTTTACTTTAATAACTGATAAAAAAAAGTTTTGCTACCACATGTTTAATGTAAAATAAAACAAACATAATAATATATTTCACTCACTTGTAAACAAACACTTTGTAAGTTCATAGAGCATTTCGATAAAATATTTATAACAATGTTCTAGTTGCTTGTTAATCAATGTCAGTGTTCTTCTGAAATATGCTTTTTGTGTACAATTTAAATAGTGTAAAGTTTCAATTCTAATATAAAGTTTAAAAAAAAATCAATTTGTCCTCGTGTTATTGATAAAAAAAAGTGTTATGCAATCAAATCATCTTAAAAAACTTTCATCAAATTTCTTCGTGTAAAGTGCAATTGAAGAAACGTTGATTGTTTTTCGTTAAGGGATTTTATATAATTAAAATTAATATAATTATTACTAAGAAGTAAATCTGTATGGTTTAAAAAAGCAAGATGCGTGATAAGTTTGATAAATTCAATGTATCAGCCGTAATATATCTCAAGTGTTGTGTCACTAAATGTTTCTAGTGTCAAATAAAGTCTCCAAAAAATATCTGGTGAAAACATTGAAAAAACATGAATAAATTATACGTTTTAAGTTTTTTTATATTCTTAATTATATCTTTAATAACTGTTGATTTACGCGATCCGAATGAAAAAATATATATGAAAGGCAAAGTGAGAAAAAAAAACTTACAAAACTTTTCGGTCAGAAACCATAGAGCCTTGCAAACAGTATGTCCATTTAATACGTCCGTAATTGAAAATATTGATTTATTACACAAAACTATATCAGCATCTAAGTATATTTTTACTGGAAAAATTTTAAACCTAAAACACGCCCCTCGTGATTTAAAACCTCGCAATAAATATACTTTTAAAATATTTATACGACGTATCTTAAAAGGCGACTTAAACGAATTGAATGATGAGGTTTATTTTGAACAAAATCATAAGAAAAACTTCAATGGTGCAACAGTCTACGTTACACGAGGTACAAATTTTAGTGATCATTGTGAACCATCCCCACGAGTGAAATACTCGGCTATATTTTTAGCGGAAAACAAAGAAATCAATATTTACGTAGAAGACAAATTTCAACATGAACATCCTCATGCAACTAGAGGAAGTCTAAAATTAATAATAGATCCAGTACCTATATCTTCATATAACTTGGATACAATTAATGCTGCCATCAAAGGTAAAAATTACAATGATATTTTATATTGAGTTATAATTCTTCTATGATGCATTTATTCGTGATACATATTATTTAATGCCAATACAGTTGCAATTAGCTCACTTAAGAAGTACGGTATTTCATATATTACTTTCCCTTACTTAAAGATCTTAATCTATCTTTTCATTTTACTTGTGCCATTTCTATTAGAAACCTTCGATGTTGCTTCAAAATTTCTATTGTCTTTATTTTTTTATCTTCAATGTTTTATATATTTTGTATTACATATACCACATTTTATATCTACTCTTTAAATAGACAAACGCTAAAGAGAGTTGACCCAAATTAAATGTATCATATAAAAATCGTAGACAGGTTACTTAACCCTTTCAGATAGTAGTAAATCTTAGACAGGTTACTTACTCAACTATACTAAATGAAATATACTATTTCCTATAATCATATCAATCATTGTTATCACGATATGTTTAAAATTCAGCTAAGTTCCGTTATTCAATGTCACCACTCGACAGTAAACTTTCTGATGTTTTTCTAGTGGCAAAAAATCACTCCCGTCACTAGGATTATTTAATGGCAATTATTTTTTTCACTGGTTTTAGACGCAAAAACAGTTTGTCTACGACATCTATGAATCTGAAACAAATGCTTATTTTCTCAATATTTTTTTTTATAAATTATTTGCTACATTTTAAATATCTAATTTGAGGCCCAGTAAAAATCTCTTTTTTTATTCTTTCAAAACATTGAGTTTTTAATTTGAAATATCAATACTGAACACAGTTTCTCTTATGCTTAAAACTTTTATAATTTGACTGCTAATAATAGGTGAAAGAAGTGAGTATAGTAATATTTTATTTGGATTAAACACATTTTTCTATTGAATATGTTTGGTACTTGGGATAAGTTTTATAGTAGTTTTTTTTAATAAAACGTAAAATACCAACCATCACTATGGTAATATGATTATCTACGTAACACAAGGATACTAAAACATAAATAGACAATTTTGTCATTTGTTCATTGTCTAAGTTAATTTAAGCTCTGCAGTGATAAGCTCGTTTCACACACTTCATATTTGTTGAGGAGATGCAGACACATTAACACAAATATTACGATACATATTTTAGTTTTGTAATGTATACAATAAAATACTTCATTCAATAATCATTATAAGAAAGGAAAAATTTAGAGCAACTAATAATTTGATATGTTTTACTGGAATTCATATTTTGGAAGTTATGTGTTGGAATATCATAGAGATATATTATTATCGATTTATAATACTATTGTGTATACTCTTGCCGTGAATGTTGCAACTTAGAGGCGTTGTGTGGGCGAACTTGTGTTGTATAGGTAAGACAAAAACATCGGACAGGAGAAATCGTTGGCGCCATACAGTTTATTTGTGTAAATGTAAGATATTATTTTAGGTTGGTTGTAATAAAACAAATATATTAAACATTAAATTTACATAATGTTTGACAACTGATTGGGGAATAAGAGTCAAATATCATATATGCATAAGATTTTTCAAATTTAAAATATTAAAAAATAAATCACCAGTAAGTTAAGCGATTTGTTACCGGGTATTCTTTCTGAAAAGCAATATGAAATAATTTTTATAATTTTGACAGAAAGTTTTTTTTTTACCATGTTCGCTCCCAACATGGAGCATATGGATCTACACAGTGTG
>JAGVSQ010002377.1:0-24961 GCA_022683975.1 Rhyacophila evoluta | reverse complement strand
CCAAGTAAGTTAGACAGATCCTATTCTGATAATGTATATAATAACATCCATCTAATCTCGCTCTCACCTAGATGGAAGATATCAATATCTTTGGTACCGGCTGATTATGATAATAACCGCTTGATAATATTAAATGTGATTATAATATTTGGCTTCTATCGTATCGCGAATATTACTTTATAACCATAGTAAATAACCAAGTGCGCGATTCATTAATCCCGGTTAATCAAAAACCATAGAAGTTGCGTTCAGACTTAAGACCTTGTAAACTTTGTATAGCTTAAGCTGTCATTGTTTAGCGGTGACCCTAAAAAATATTCGAAACAAACGATGAAAATTCAAGATATTTTTTAATTACGTAAAATTGAAACGCAGTGACCGTATAAAACCACCTTCCAGACACCTGTTTGTCTGTTTTTATAGCACACTGTGCAGTCATGGTATACACGAGCAGTGTGTAAACAATACTTATAAATGATATCTGTTCTCAATATGTATGAAAAAAGTAATATTTTTAGCACATACTACTTACTTACATTTCAGATTTGAGAATGTGTAAAAGAATGAAAAAATCAAACATTTTATAAGTCTTAAATCAAATTAATAATAACAATGACAAGTAATATTTTTATATGGCAATACACACATAAGTTGATCAACACGTTCCTGTACGCTCCGAAAGTATAAAACGACTAAACTTTCAAAACAAAGAGACAACATTAAAAGTTTCGTTTTTATTAAGTGTTAGAGTAGCACATAAACACTATTGTTTCATTATTGTGTTTTAATACGACATACCGATGGGATAAACATCATCTGTGGCTAATTTTCTAGTGGAAAAAGTTGTTTTTAGAAGTTTAAACTGCGCGTTCGTCAATTGTTTGCCCTAGTTGTAAATACCGTTTTCTGACATATTTCTTAAAAAAGTGATCGTTTTTGAGTGAATTAATGTCGAAACAATACTAACTCGTCTCTTTTCGATTGATATTTACTAAAAATATGTGAAATGTTTCAGTAAAATAGTGCATTACTAATGTGAACTTTTTTTTTGTAATGGCGAAACTGCGTGAAGATGGATTGTTTGAACAGTTGTAAATACTATATTCCTGTTTTATGACTGCGTAATTCGTGTGGTATTATGTGAATTAACGTAGGAAATTTCATAATTTCTATGAAAAAGTAAAAAAATGTTCATCCGTAAATAAAGTGTGATCTTCATTTCACATTTGCTACTACGGAGAACATAGTGACATTTCCCTGAAAAAAGTAAGATGCACTTTCTTCTATATTTACTTGATGTTCATTATAATTCACTTTTCTTTTTTAGGCTGTTAGCTTTTATGGTCAACTGTCACCAAAAAGATTATTATGTTGCGGTAGTTTTCGTATTGCCTTCCGCAACGCAGTTCTACGATCGCGGTGTTACGACTCTGCCTGTGAATAATTAACATTGAGCTAATTCTATGGCATCCATAGCATCGCCAATACTAATATGAGTTGCTGCTGCGACCCAAAGATTGGAAATAATAATGCTTAAATTAAAGACTGATGAATGAATCCTGTATCGAAACAAATATTGCTTAATTTTCAAAATATCGTACATATATTACTTATACCGTCATGTAGTATAGCGCCACCAATATGAAGTGCTGTACAAATTATGCTAATATCTTAACCCTTTGATACGTGAGTTATTTTTTTATGCACCCACGTAATAAACACGAAAACTTTCCACTGATATCAACCTAAATTGATATCCTGATTTTCAAACAACATTCTTCGATTTCCAAATGGTAAAGGTTAATTTTAGCTGTTCTCAATGAAGTTGGTTGCAAAAATCCATTCTTCTATTGGTGGCAAAAGCTCTTATGTTGGCAAGCAGAAAACACATTTTTAATAAGATTGTCAATCGTTTGCCATGTCAAACTTGCTGTAGTGTAGGATTAAGCAGTAATAAATTAAATACCACACAATAAATACTTGAGCAATTTTTTTCAACGGGATTTTTCATTTATCTCTTTTCACTTCATACAGCAAATGAATCTGTAAACCACCCATATTCCACCTTTTTTCAGGCTTAAAGATTGTCATCTGCCTTAAAGAAACTACATATACTTTTATGGATAGTATATCCAGTCCATCGGAGATACTAAATCTTAATAGAAATCCTAATGACCAACTATCTCGCTATGTGTTATATACTTTGCAATTATTGGAACAGCACCAAAGATTTGTCTACAAATTTAACTAAAAACCTACCTGTAAATTCTTCACTCCAGCACTTGCAAATTCTAAAAATTCAAGGTAGCGTTATCTAATTAATTTGTCTAACCAGCCCTTTTTCGGCACTGATTCTTCTGCTATCTTCTTAATCAAAGTCATTTTGCGAAATAGTCACAGACAAATGAAAATAGTAAATTTTCAAGAATGTCCATATAGGAATGTTGATGTTTCTTCCAATATTTTGAATTTTCTAATTTAATTTTTGAAAATACAGTTGTTTCAATATTCTTTTTTATAATGTTTATTTATTGCTGTGGAAATATTGCATTATTGAAAATAATAACAATAACTGACTTAATAATTTGATTCACATGAAGCATAGGGAGCTTCCTTCAAAAAATGGCATCTTAATCTATGAATGCAAAATCATAGAGCTAAAAATTCTGTATCCTGTGAGCTAACGTTTTAGTAACGAACACGATTTTATTCCATAGAAAATTATTGTTTAAAATTCACTTCAATAAAGCAAACCCATCTTTCTTCATTCTATTGCGGTTTCTCCCATACAAAAAGTATAAAATATGTGTGTTAAATTTGTTTTGTTACTTCTGTCATTTTTTATACTGACAAAAAAGTTTTTTGTATAATTATGTATTTTTTAGTTTCAACAAAAACCATCGCTGTCAAGTTAAGAACTCAAAAACAAGCATGGCTTTCTTTAAATAGTCAGTTGCTTAGTGCAGCCTTCTTGAAATTTAATATTATCTTGTCTTAGTAATGTAATCAAATTAATGACTTCTAAAAGCCAAATTGTCTTTGAAATCAAATATTCTACTGTAACATATAGCACACATAAATCAAATTAATATATAATGGTTTTTATCTATTTTTGATGTTATTCTTTAAACGTTATCCAAGTTAGAAACCTGCATTTTTGCCTGCCTATTTGTGAGTTTCTAAAATTTCCATGTTTAATTGGCGTACATTTCTAAATGGAATAAGGTATCATATATATTTACAATTATCACTATAAACAAGTCAAGCATGATATTCCTCTAGAATTTTCCGCTAATATATGATAAAGTAATAGCTGAGTATCCGAACTCTAGTCTATATTCTTGACGTATAATAATATACTTTCCTTTTTCAGAAGTAAAACGCCATGCATCCAGAAAAAAATGTAAGACCTTCTATCCTACACCACGCTGATGTTAATATGAAGTCGTCCACAAGTTCAGACCAGCCCCTTGAAAGTGCTCTGCCAGATTCAGAGCCCTGCAAATCACAACAGTTCTACCTACGATGGAACAACTTTAGGTCGAACCTCAGTGATGTTTTCCAGCAGTTGCTGTACAGTGAATGTTATGCAGATGTTACTCTCGCATGTGAAGGACGCAGCATCAAAGCCCACAAAGTAGTTCTATCTGCATCAAGTCCGTACTTTAAGAATCTGTTTGCAGAAAATCCCTGTCACCACCCCATCATCATCATTTGCGATATGAAATGGTCAGAGTTGAAAGCTGTTGTCGATTTTATGTACCGAGGCGAAATTAATGTTTCACAGGAACAAATAGACCCGCTACTAAAAGCGGCAGAATCATTAAAAATACGTGGTCTTGCCAACGTTAATAGCGAACTAGATGAAATTGATGCGTCAAAATATTCCAATAATGTTAAAAATGATGAAACTACAAACGATGTCAAAACAGAAGAGCCAGATATTGTCAAAATCGATGAAAGTATTGACATTAATGAAATATGTGGTAGTGCTGATTCTGTGGGTAAAAAACGTAAAAGAACCACATCTGCAGAAGGTAACAATATAAATAAAATTGTGAGTTTAACATCCCCGAATACACCACAGTATGTTGAAAATAATGAAACGACTGACAATACGACGCCTGTAAAAGTTAATTATGTTGACAAAGTAATGAATATTTCTGATAGCAATAAGACAAGAGCTCCAACCTGGTCACAGGCACAACTGAATGAAGCGATTGATGCCGTTGTACAGCAAAAAATGCGATTCACAAAAGCTTCTACACTATACGGTATACCAAAAGGAACTTTATATGATAATATACTCGGAAAATCAAAACGGATGTTGGTTTTGCAAGAAGCTGACCTCTGCGACAGTGAAGAAAGGGCTGTCTTGGAGTATTGTTGCAATGTATCCGTTTCTCCATTTAATCGACGTACGCACTGTTCTCTGGCTGATGTTTTGGAGTATGTACAGAAATTACGCAGGGCGCGTGATCCCGGTTTTACATTTACAGGACTTGCCGGCTTTCGATGGTGGTGGGCTTTCTGCAAAAAGCACTCTATCGTTTCACTTTATTTTAAAGAAGAAGGTGCGGGGCGACCAGATGGGGGACATTCCAAGATTCGCAGCTGATTGTGATGTGATTTTTTTTTATATTTCGTAATTACTCTTCACTCATTTTCATTCCATAATGCAATCTATTAGTAAAAAGACATCAATTTCACTATTTCAATGCAGACATATTTTAGTGCTGTATTTCTTTCGTACTGGTACAATATTGATTGTGTGGTAAATCAATATTTTTGCTTTAAGGTGGGATATATTTATGCACCTACGTGTTGTTTGGTTGTTAGATAACTGCTCCAACTATTGGAAAACATCTTCTGCAACCAAATACATGCTGAAAATATGTGGATTTGTATGCACCTTTCGGTATTTAAACTGCGGAAAAGTTCAGAACAAATTAGAAGTACAGACTTATCTTCCGAATTACAGTGAAGAACCGACCAGTTATAATAGAACAGGCAGAAGATTTACTTAACAGAACTTAACTACATATTTAATAAATCACCTGTTTTGATATAATCTTATCTAAGCGTTCAGTATAATAGCAATAACGTAATTACAATGTCATTTTCACACAATACATGAGACTTTGAATGATAGAAAAAATCTGACGAGAAGTTTACTTAATAGAGTCTCTACTATACATTTTATGTAAATGTTTTAGTACAGGCGAATCTTAGCGATTAACTATAAATTATAAGTCGATTTTGGACAAAACACAAAGCTTTAAACAATGAAATGAACAGGACAATAATAAGTCCTTTTAATGGAACCCCCTATACTTTACTTATTTGGTTAAGAATCGAATTGATATTAGTTTCCCGCTGGCTGTATTTGCCATGATACATATTATTGAGTATATTTAATAATAAATTGCTTAGAAGTTGATCATGTTATTATATTTAGTATATTTCTTTAGTTCTAAGATATACCCATTTAGCCCATATTGCCATCCACAGAAAAAAAAAATGATTCTAAACTAATTGTGTTGCTTTATGATAGCAATTCAGGGCATTTAGCAAAGACTTAAAACAACTTTATACCTCTTCACAACCACTCGAGTTCCACCCTCTAATCTTTTTGAGTTCTTCACAAAGTCGAATTAACTCTTAACATTTGACATAAACGTGAATTTACGAATTTTGTGATATTTGATCATGCGCCATGATTTGCAAAGCATTACCGGCAGAACGCATGAGTTGATCAGTCGACATTGGATTTTAACTTAGCACATCTGCCCCCTCAATGTTTCATCTCATGTTGGTTAGGGTTCAGAGTCAAAGAAATATAATACATATATAAAATAAAAAATGCTTCAAAATAATTGCACTAGTAATACTCTTAACTATCATAACGTAGTTAAGGATTAAAAGATAAGGTATACTTAACTAATCGATCTACGGTAGTTATATATTTTTTATATTACATTACAAATTAATTAGATCATTAGGATATGTATTTTATTACCGATGGCTTCATATTTGACTATGCCAGCTCAATGCATGACCAAAATGTCAGAAAAATAGAAAAACAAACACTCAATTAATTCTAAAAAAATAATATTTCAAGAGAGTCTAGATTTTAAAGGAGTATATTCTTTCCTTTGGTCGTACTGTGCATTGTGCGATATCTCTAAGATTTCCCAATCGTTCAGTGACCAGTTAGTCTTCTTCCACCTCATTCTAGCATTCTATAATTGACTCGCCAAGGAAACTGAAAATGCACCCATTATAAAATGAGGCAGGTAGGGTGTCAGCAGCAAGGGTCTTAGCCAGTTCTAGCGTCGCTATATTATACAGGAAATTGGAAGCCATACAGTCTATTCGCAAATCTCATGAAATAACACCTACAGAATCTATGTGTTAAACAAATAGCATTTGGTGTGAATCAAGTAAGCCCATATTATACATAATATTTTATTTAAACGTTATTTATGGCAGCAGTTATTCTAATGACAAATCAAATAATAATGTTTAAAAAATCATTTTGGGCTGCAATATTCTCAATTAGCTCAATTTGCATGACATTATGATATGCTGTTATCATCATTAGCCTGCCCCAATGCTTAATAAAGGTCTCTCAGTGCTGTGAATTGCACTACGCGCCACATTTACAGAACTCATTTTTAAAAATTCCACTTACAGGGCATTCTGTACTTTTCCAATGCCACTAAATGACTAGGCATATTTGCTGATAATCTTGTCTTCAACCTGTGTGCCTTACCTATATCCACTTTAAGTTAGATCCCCAATCTAAATATTTCGTTGTCAATATCTTTCCACACCACGCTGTGCTACTCAAAAGTTTCTAAAACTCTCATTTGCTAAGGATCCATGTTTAACATGACTATATGATAACGATGATGCATACTGGATGAAAATTCCATTTTAAGCACGACGACCGACCACTTTCGAAGGCATTGTTAAGGCAGCCAAAAGAATTCCAACCTTGTGTGTCTGATGACAGTGGGATTCTTTTCGGGTGGTGATCTGTGATGCTGAATGATCAATAACCGACAGTCTGCCATATTTGTAACAATATCCCAGCAAAGCTAACTAACACATAAACATCCTCTTTCAAGAGGAAATAATGTAGAAAATGGTGTATAGGATACATTATTTAATATTCCCTAAGGTATAACGTTTAAGACCCATTCTGTTCAATCTATTAACTAACGGATAGCCATATTTAGTAACACCATGTTACCACCTACATTCGTATGTCCTTTGGGAGGACTGCGATATGCGCCTTGCTTGACAGTGCTGTGGCATGCCTTATCGGAATCATAATTTTCTAATTGAAATTTTAACTGATGCAATAAGATAATAAAACTTTGCAGTTCTTAACACGTTGGACACTAAGCCTACGCCTGGCGGGTCATCGAGTAATTTTAAGGGACGCTTCCCGCGTTTAGTGCGAGAATTTTTATATGGCGTCTGTATGACTTAAAATTATGGTTGGAAATGATTGCAACCTACAGCTAGGTACCTGTCACAATAGCTTATCTTTAGTTATTAATAAGACTAATTTTTGAGCATCCCACTATTGTTTATGATATTTTAGTAACAGTGAATGTGTAAAACAGTCTTAGTTAAGAACAGCAACTTTGTTATATCAACAGTACGTTTTGTGCTTATGTGGGGCCACTATGATTGTGTTCACATCTTGATGCGTACACGTGTCTCATCCATGTGCCTCATCAATTCAATAATAAATCAACTATTGGGCCTTCCTTTTACAAACCTTTTGCAGCTTAAAATGAAGAAGGTATCTTCATCATGGCATATCATAATATAACAGGTGTGGGACCAAGAGGGAAAAATAAGTGTACTCCTGACGTGAGGAGCGCTCATTATGTTACTTATCTCTGGTTTCAGGATAAATAATTTCCTTTATATTTAAAGCAATACTCGATACACATTTTTGTTACAATAATTTACTGTTTTAGAATTAATGTTCTATTAAGTTTTAATTACAATATTATATTTTTTTTACTTACTAGTGAATTAAGTATGATAAATATTTTTATAAAATATTACTAATTTCATGTTGGATAATAATTCAAAATAATTGAAATTCTCTTTGTATGTTGCATCGGTATGCATATCGAAAGTTGAAAGTGATTCCATAATAATAATATTTTTGTTGCATTAATTGTGTAAAATATAAATACTAAACTGATCTCTTGATATATTTTTATAAAGTTTTATCGAAATAATGAGTGTTTATCTTATATTATCTTATGAAATTAAATCCGCTAAAATATTAAATGTCTTTGAAACATTAAGTTTTTGATATACTATGAAATTATATGTTTATTTTGAAATCTGTTTTAAAAAAGAATTGTTATGGCTCTCTTAGGAAGTTATAGTCATTCCAAAATTGTTAAAATAGTTATGCATTTTGAAGTTGTACTTTAAATATTTAAAACGTGCTACAATAATTAATAAATGTCATACGTAATGAAATTAATTTCTCAATTTACTTGGGCATGTATTTGAACAGAATATCACAATGTTAATTATTTCACAAAATTATACTGCGAACTTTAAGTCCTCTTTAAATATGTATGTATCTGATATCTTATAAAGACATACATATGATAAAATTTTCAATATCCTCCAATCAGATAATGTTTTTTATTTAAGACCAAATTATGCCGTGTAAAATGCCTTATGCCTGGTTAAACATAGCATAAAAATGAAGTATTACTTCTAATTTTAACACTCAATATTAAATGACATGTGAAATAAATATATATTTTTTTAAATCAATAAAATTGCTGATATTATTCTAATATTGCGAAAAACCATTGATTAACGTGCAGTTGAGGTAAAATGAAATAATTTAATTCACCACACAGTGGGCATGTGTATAAATATGCTAAGCAATTTGGTGTCACTTCACAAATGTGATGGTTGTCAATACTACTCAAAATTTTGTTATTGTTTCATCCACACGCAGATAGATCTACGTACTATGTACATATCTATTGATCGTAATTCCATGTTTTCAATGGAAGTTCCAGTTTGTTAAAATTATCCTTGTTACTTATACATGTGTTGTGTATATTTGTTTTAATGCAGCCAATACAAATACATTCCTTTATATACAAATATATATTTGTCAATGGAAAACATGAGAGACTTTTTTAATTTTGCAATTTCTTTTGTTGATTTTATTCATACCATCTTTTCCAATCGTTTGACCCCCCTATTCCATGACTCCTTCAATTCTCTTCCTTCTCTTTTAAATCTGGACAGATTTGGACCTCAAGTATAATAAGAATTAAGTGTGACAGGATTGTACATGAATGAATCCTGATGAATCTTATGATCAGTAATAATGATTCAAACGTTCAGTTCAATTTTCATTTTCATCAAGCATACCCAACAAAACAAATGGGAATATTTCATATTTACTTTTTACTATTTCTGATCCTAAGGACCAGGATCTGCATGCATGTTGAATAAAGACAAATTCTAATTGGAACATCAAGTTTATCAACATAAATTTTTATACTTTCTCTTATTTCAACGCGTTGTTGGCTAATATAATAGTTGATTTATAAAGAATCAACGACGATGTCAAAAAAAAAATTAAATGTTTAATTTGTTACGATATTGATTAAGCACAGCGATATGTTGTTTGAAAGTAAAAAAACAGTGAGTATCAATATTTTGAAATGACAAAGAGTAATAATCTATGAAAAAAATATTTATAAACAAGACAATTTATTCAGTTGTAAGTATCAAGAATGTAAATACCAAAATGTATTGTAAAACAAAATTTCAATCTTGCAACACTACTTCTAACATCGACAAGTTTTGTACTTTATGTCAAATCGAAATTGTATTATAAACAAAACATAACCTCACATATGTACGTTTGACAAATAGTAACAATAATAAATATCGTGAAAATAACAATAATTATCGTGACCGTTAAAGTTGTTGAAAAGAAATGAAAATGGATATAAAGAAAGAACCTGAAGATATATTATGCGACGAAGAAGAATTGGTTTGTATTAAGTCAAAATGATCGCTCACGTGAAAAGTCCTTAACCACTACTTTTCATAACTTACTTTGCTCTTATTAATGATAAGCATGCATACCACAGACTTCGATGTCACCTTGTTATTACCGATGTATTAAGAGCCGTACTCAGAAAATGAGAACTACTTTCAGCAACTTTTCAACACATCATTTATTAGCTTTTTTACTATCAAGCATCGTCTGTTATTTTCAAATATCAATTATCATTTATATTTCTGCTAATTCCTAAGCCTACCTTCAATATGTCCTAAAAAGTTTTTGTTGAAATTTTGACTGATTGTGGCTTCATTTCTACATTTATTCAAGTCTAAATACAAATTTATAAATAAATAAAGAATGTTTAATAATGCTTATGTGTTTTATTTAAGTACTGAATAACACAATTTGATGGTTTAAGCTAGTGCAAATGGATAAATATTGTTTTATTTTTTAGATCTTAAACACCATTGAAGACTGTGCCAGTAATTCTATAAAGCAATATTTGGACACTGCTCAAAATGATACCATTGATAATTTACCAGAAACAATTAAAATTGAGCTAGATAAATGTTTTACTGTTGATGGCAGCTCAGAAATACAAGATGTAAATGAGACAATTGCTGGAATCGTTAATAATAATTGTACGATTAATGGCACCCAAGAAGATTACAATGTTAATGAATTAGATTTAAACATTTGCACTATAGAACGCGTATTGTCTAACAGTGAAATAACCATTGATGAAATCGACATTAAAAAAGAGTTAAGTGCGTGTCTAACTAATGTGATATATAAATGTGGTGTTTGTAGCTTTAAGTCTGAAGTAACTGACGAATTTCAAAAGCATACGATGAGTCACGGAAATTTTGTCACAAATTATAAATGTAATACTTGTGACTTCAGTTGTAGACTGTTAAGTAATTTGAAATTTCATGAAATGATCCATTGTAACGAAAGACCCTTTAAGTGTAAGGATTGCCGTTTTGCATCTAAGACATCTAGTGGCTTAAAGCAGCATGAGGTTATACACAAAAGTTTTAAAATTACTTGTAATGATTGCGATTACACTTGTGTATCGAAACGTGATTTGAATGTACATAAAATAACGCATCATAAAATTTGTAAAATGTATAAATGCGGTAAATGTAAATATGAAAGTAATACGAAACGAGGTATTTTTAAACACCGCTTAGTCCATGATAATGTCAAAAATTTTGTCTGCATGATATGTGGGTTTAAATGCAAACGTGCATATGAATTGAGTAGTCATAAACGAATACATTCCGATGAAAGATTGTATTCATGTGATGTTTGTGCCTTTACGTGTAAAGCTGCCAACACATTGAAAGCACATAAAGGCATTCACACCGAAGGCAAACCATACAAATGTCACATTTGTGGAAAACAATACAAATTACTAGCTCTATTAAAAAAACATTCAACCATACATGAAACTATAAAGAAATTCAAATGCCCGAATTGTGAATATTGCTGTAGAAGTACATCGCATTTAAAACGACATGTTTTAACTAAACATAATGCAAGTAAAGTTGATAAGAAATATTCTTGTAATGAATGTAATTATAAATGCCGCACATCTTCAAATCTTGATTTACACAAAGTTATGCACACATCTGAAAAGCCATTTGTATGTTTGAAATGCAACGCAAGTTTCAAAAGACGAAGCACGCTGACAGTTCACATGAAGGTCCATGGCGCTGAAAAGACATTTAAGTGTGAGTTGTGTTCTTATGCGAGTCATTTTGCAAAAACATTACGAAGACATATGATGATTCACAATGATGAGAGACCGTTTAGCTGTGAAGTTTGTAAGAAGAAATTCAGGACAAGTGCTCACGTGAAGCGACATCAAAGTGTTCATAAATGAATTCAAAATTTCTTACAAAAGGAATCTAATGTAATAATTCTATGACTATACATTTTTTTTCAATCATTCAAATTGAAGAAATATGAAAAAATACAGCTTCTCTATTAACAGTACAACTTTTCTTTTTGGATGAAGCATATCAGCAGGCAGCTTTCCCGTTATTTCATGCCACCCACCAATAACTTTGCCTTATCTCAAATCTTACTTTAATTCTACCTGTAGGATTATTTTTGTGTAGGAGTTTTTATTAAAAAAATAAAACGAACCATCTCATTTTGTAATATGCATTTTTTATTTATGTGAGAATAATATATAAATTTCATATCAAATCAGTGTATTTGCTTGAGCATTAGCATCAAATATTATATATGCTTAATACTCCAATTACCTAAAATTCCACAGTTTTACAAAACATATTACAGCTCATACTTTACAATAAGTTTTCGTACAAAATTTGACAAATGTTATCACAATACATTTAGACCGAACATGAACAATTTATGAAAAATTTCTTGCGATATAAATAAAACAAACCTATACTGTGATAAAAATGTAAGAAATTCACACATAGGAGAATGCATCCCACAATGGTCACTCATAAAATTCAATATTTAATTCTTAGAATACATAGGTTATCTTTGACCCATCAGTCCCACACATCTTTTAAAAACTCCCTCAGTCAGTGGATTACCCGTGAATAAATCATATAAACTTACACGATGAGATGTATCCTGACTGAAGAATTTTGAAAATATTACATTTCATATTCCAGTCGTTTTCATATTGGAACCGTTCCATTATTTACATTATTTGATAATTGCTGATGACAATGACTATTAAGTTGGACATATAGGTCAAAGCTACGTAAATTATTGACAACACAGCAAACATTAATACGGAAGTACATACTTATAAAAATATAATTCTAACCTAAAAATATTATGCCATAATTCAGTGCGCGTCTATAGCTAGTATAAAAATTACACAAAATATGATCTCACAAATATTTCAAAGTTCTACACTTACATCAACATCAGTTTTTATAATACGGGTTTCGTCTTTCAGTATCTTCACACTATATCTGCATGAAGACAAAGTGAAAATCATTGTAACATGAAAAACATTTTGCTCATGATGTGAGTACGTTTATTTTCTTTTATCACAAAAACAGACCCAAAAAGATTTTACACCTCGCAAAAATAAAATATCCTTAATCTTTTTTTCAATATAATTAGCACTTAATCAAAAGAACACCATTTTACAACAAATTATATTTCTACGGTTACAGTTTTGTTTTTTTCTGTCTATGGTTATTTCCTTGTTACACATTTTATATGGATATCTAGCTATGCGAGATAATAAAAACCAATACGAGCAATTCTCTATTTGGATTGATAGAATTTTAATATTTAAAAAAAAAACTATTTTATGCGGGTCTATGTGGGAAATCCCAAAACTATTACCATGAAATCCAGTTTAGTCAATATATTGTATCAATTTAAGCAAAAGGTGTAGCTATGTTGTATCGTCACTTCACAATTCTTTCTTAATTTTTTATTATTTCAATATACACGAAAGGATCTAAAAAAATATTTTAAAATAAAGATAGATTTAAATATCTCACTTTGCTAGTTATCTATAATATATAAAACATTGCACACCATTTATAATTTTAGTCTTGATAAAAAGCTTTAATAAATGACTGTAAAATTATAGTTGAACATTGGTTGTTAAATCGTTGCGAATTATTTTTAATTTAACTCCACTGTCAGGCCAATACTTGATGAAAAATGATACAGGATACAAAGAAAATATATTATTGCCACATGGTGCCTCCAAAAATCTCTGTCACTCGCCAACTTTCCAGCATCCCTTAGTTCCGCCCAGTACATCCTGTGAATTGTACTCGCCAGTCTTTCAGGATACTGAAATCTTACCGGTCGGTCATTTGGCAAAATATTTTATTAAGAATCTACTTTAAATATGAGTTACACATATCTTCTGTCAATTTAAGCTTCTTATGAGGAATGTAAGGACACCATACAGTCTTTAAAAAACTCACATATACAAAAACTTTACGAACCCATATTATATAAAACTGAATATTGAATTAAATTAGGTGTTTGTCTCCCCGGTTTGTTCATAAATAAACTGGCGCTGCATAATGGAGTCTGTGGATTCTAGCTGCTGAGATTTGCTTCGCCTCGAGCCAACGTGTCTCCGCATCTTCAAGTGCACCAGTTTTACATGGGTGGCCATGGTACTGTTCTGAGCAAACTTCTTTCCACATTCCCCGCACTCGAATGGACGTTCACCTGTATGAACACGAATGTGTTTCACAAGGACTGCTTTAGCCTGAAGACAAAATGGGATCAACATTTATTATTTATGCCTTGGTACTGTAACAACGGGTTAATATCTAATCATATGCTTACCCTAAAAGCTTTGTTGCATATATCACAGGTGTGTGTTCTAGCTGGCCTGACTCCTTCATGAATCTTCTTCATGTGGCTACGGAGTCCGTCCTGAGATCCAAACTGCATTTCACACTTGAGGCACTTGAAGTTTTTAAGTCGCAAATGGACCCATTCAATGTGATGTCTAAGGCCTTTTTCATCATCGTATCGCCGCGAACATTGGGAACATCCAAACCTAGAGATCAATATTTAAAAATGAATGAAATACTATTGTCATTTTCACTAAAAGGCATATGGATGTACTCGATCATTCCCATGAGTCGAGATCTAGTAATTTAAAGAGTTAAACTCGATATTTACTCTCACCTCAACATATCAGGATCAATGTGCTTCAGGGATTTTCTGAGATGCAGCTTCAGGTTGGACTGTGTCTTAAATTTCATGTCACATTCAACACAGTAGTAATCTTTGGTAGTGATGTGTGTCACTTTGTGGGTGTAGAGTAGCGATGCGTAACGAAAGGCCTTCGGGCACTGGTCGCATGCGTACCGCTTTACATCCGCATGACGTCTGTACAAATATAAATAATATATTTAGTAAGTTTAAATGATTGAACTAAAGATGTTAAACTCACACATTTTTTTAACATTCTTCTTTTATAAAAAATATCGACACCCATTTTCATTGCCAGTTCAGTATTGTAACTATAAACAAACTACAGAACTTTATGAGTAACAAAAGTAACTCTGGGGTGACAATTGAATTTAACAGTATTTACTGCTATCTTAAAATTTTACCACAATAGCCAATGAAATAATGGTTAGGAAAGCTGGTTGTTTCATTATTATTATCATCACACAAATAGTGCAAATAGATCACTGCAATGTTACATTCTTTTAGAATTCACTACGAATCAAAATAAATATATTTAGATGCGAACTATTATTGTGGGATGCATAATCTTGTGGCTTATTAATATGATATGATATATCAACAGTATACTCACGTCAAAGATCCATCCTCATGATGACTTTATAAAACACAAAAGAGACAATTTAATTTTAAATATTTAAATGCCATATTCAGACTACGATTCTTTCTACAGTGGAAACTATCATCTAATAATGGTGGATTTAAAACTCAAAACTATTATATTTATAATTCATACACATGATTATTTGTATTTTGATTGCGTTTTGGCTTTATGTAATCTGCTGTTATTTTACTCATACATAGAGCCTGAGTGAATAAGGTGAAAGATAACCCTTGTAAAAAATTGTGATCTGCAAAGAATTGTCAAAATATTAAATAGTTTTGAGTTTATTGAAAGTAAAATTTTCTCAGATAATAATATGATATAACTTACAGCATGTGGGCCCTTAGAGTCTCTATCGTTTTGAAGAGTTTCCCACATTTGTCACAGGCTATCTTGGTGGAAGGGTAATGAATTCGCATATGCTTTTGGAACATTGTACGCTTTCTGGAAACCATGGACAAGAAAACTGTTACAATAAAATTTAGCGTGTTTTTTTCATATTGACTATATGTCAAACACTCACATTATTCATAGCATATTTTGGGAAAGTAGTGTTTAAGAAAGTTTATTATTTATCTTAAAATTATAGATTAATGGAAACTTGATAAGTATATTGCATCTAGTTGCTGTTGCGTTATGAGATGAATCAAAGTTTCTTGAGTGAGATTTTTACTAAAAAATCATTATCAATGAAACCACTTACGTTAAAGTTTTCCCGCAAACATTACAGATGTAAGTCCTGGGAGTCCCTTCGTGCTGGAGAGTATAGTGCTCTAGAAGATGCTGTCGAGAGGCCTTGATCACGAGACATCGCTTACATTGATACTTAGTTGAATGAGATTTCTTATGACCGCGCATTGAGACCGCAGATGGCAGAAACTGATGGCAAAGGTCACATTCTAAATCACCATTTTCCTGCAATCAAAACCCAAAATTACAATTTCTATAGTATAAAAGATTTCTGAGGTCTGCATCTAACATAAAACAGCTAACACTGAAGAGAAATTACTCACGGGTGAATGCTTAGCCATGTGATTCTGTAGAACGTCTTCATAATTGAATCCTTTCACACACAGTTGACATTTGTAAGGGGCATTTAAATAGCGCTCACTCTTCTCTGCAACTACCATTTCCATGATCAGCTCTTCCCGACTCAGTTTTATCACCTGTATTAACAAGATAATGTTGTCAACCTGAATCAATGCTCGCCTCAGTTTATAATAGTTTAATAGATAGAATTCCTTGTACTATTTTAAATATCTCTATTAGTTATTTAAGTATACAATCATGGTTACATTATAGATAACATTATTGATAGAGTTGTGTAATTAAAATAACTGCTGCCAAAGATAATTGCTACTTAAAAAGTGTTTTGATTCTATATTTAATCTTCACCTTATACTGCTCAGTCTCTAGAACCATTCTGCTACTAATTTCAGGTCTATCTGACCTCTCGATCGATTCGTTATTGATTTCACACTTGATCGACCTCACGCCATTTTTAACTTTTAACTTATCCCTTTTTTTCTCTCGTTTTCTGTCTTTTTTCTTTTTACTTCTTCCAGCACTGCCATCACATATTAGGAAATCTTCGAGTTTGCTAATTTTGCTCTTTTTAGTCTTCAATTTTTTTTTCGGCACTTTAATTTTAGCTCTAAATTCATTGCCGTCTTCATAATTTATACCACCACTAGAAGAATCCACGTCTTCTTCCACCGCTCTCTTTATCTTAAGTGGCAAATTATCATAATCTAAATCTAATTCTTCCATTTTGACCGGAAACAAATCATCATTATCTATTATTTTATCTTTCTCGCACTCCAAATCATCCTCGTATTGATTTTCATCAGACCAATTATCTTTAACTTCATACTTAACATCTTGTGCTGCATTTAAATTATTTACATTGCTTTTTACCATATTTTCACAGTAATTTTTGTGATGTGTTTGGAGGCCGTATTCTAGATCCATTGAAAATGCAGAATTTACACTTAAATTATTGGTGCTTTCACCATCGTTCGTCGGTAAAGGCGTGATGTCTATTGAAAGTGTATTGGAGTAAGATAAAGTATCATTTTGAAATGTTTTCAGTCTCTCTCGTTTACTCTTTATGAAGTCCTTTGTTAGCTACAAAGATTAAGATTAAATCATGATTTCTAATAGTTTGTCAGCAATGTGAATAAAAGGCAGAGCAGTTTAGTTTGTTTTTTTTACCATTTTTACTCGAAGATATTTAGAACATAGTAATAAACACAATGTAAAAACATATTAATGTGTAACCTCCAGTTGAAAACATTTTGTAAGAACATGCCATCACTTGAATACAGAACTATCTTATTTCACATTGGACTTAATTTACAGGAGAGCTGTTTGAAAAATATTAGAATACATTCATACTATTTTTGTAAAAAAATTTCTTTATGAATATTTTTTGAAGACATATATTACTAACAAGGGCAAATATAATTTTCAATAAGTATGTTTTGGATAGTTTTTATTTTTATTTATTATTTTTAACAAAATTTAATATTATAATATTAATATAAACTTCGGTTTTAATGAAATTTACTTTTAAATATATTATGTTTATATGAGTTATACTTTGCATATCATGGAAAAGCATGACATACATCACTTTTAGTAGAAAATTTAATTTTATTTAAAATTTGACATAGGATAGTTCTGCATTCCAGCGATGATGTTATCAACCACTTACGCACTGAAATAACTAAATTCTGGTTTAAAAAATTAATAATGATTAATTCAAGCATTGCCAAATAATTTTCATCAGCCAGAAGTTTCTATGAAGATTTTTGTGAGCAACAATATAATATCCGCCTTTAACGGATACGAAGATAAACCATAAATAATATTAACTCACGTGCCGTCTCCTATAGAAACTGCTCTGTTCATTGATAATAACATCTAAAGCATGGCGGACATTCTGACAATGCTTTCGGAACAAATTGAACTTTTTAAGGCGATGCACACAACTGACACATATCCAAGGTGGAAGACCATCTGTCGGAGACGCCTGGAAATAAATCAGAACCTTGAAGTTTTGAAAATGTTAATAAAGAAAGTCAGACTATTTCTTTCATAGTTTTGAATCTTTATAGTGAGCTAGTAGTAGATCCATTGGTTAAATTACTTCTGCATATTTTTAGCCATTAGCATAGCAATTCTATAATTATAAAATATAATTATCATAGTCAATACTTAATTACATATATATATAAAATCATGTCCGCTATGAAAGTGGTGTATATGAATCTCCAAAATGTGAAGACATATCTTGACAGATTGTTTTTCATGAGAATTGATTGGTATACAATTATAGCACAAGTCCGGCATTTTCAGGTTCTTAAAAATCCAGCAGATGTAGGAATCGAATCCACATTTCTGTTCTTTGCACTCTAATTCTATACGCTACCGACGAGAAATGCTTAATTATTTAACCTAAACTTTCAGACATTATAACTTCATTTTTGAGAGTTTACGCTTACAAAATTAATTTAGGCTATCTAAAAGCGGTAAGAGACGGATTACATTTCTGATTAAGAAGGGTACCGTTGTAAAAACAAAACTTTGTCAACAATCATGCGGCTATTACAATCTGTCTAGTAAATTGCTGATCTATGACCAACTTATAAAATTTAACTTTAACATCCGTGGTTCACACAAAATTTTTATTATTTAACTTCATACAAATAAACTTTTTTATTTACAAAGCATATCGTTACAACACAACGTTTTTAATTTTTTTTGTCACTCAGCAGTTTTGACACCTTTCAAATCATACCCCTTTCCAACCCCTTAAATCATTATATCGATAATCCTTTCCAGTATAGCGTTAACTAAAACGTTATATCGATATAACTCTTTTGACACTTGCCACTCTGATGGATAGCGAATAACAGGTACTTATATTTTATTTTCTTTCTCCAAATATACTGATTGCAAGCTCTTCATGCTTTATGCATTCCTCATCAATATCTATATGATTTGAATAATGTCATAATGAAATAAAAAGATTGATCAATATCAACGGAAATAATTATTTTGTATTAAATCTATGATCGGCATGGGATGCGAATGAAGTTATATGTGTTAGGTAGCATCAAATTTGAATGTCATTAAGTTATAGCGAAGAAGCAGCATTCTGAGTAGCTGGGTACAATGAATTAGTCTATGAGTGATATCTGCCTTGGAATGTTGGTTCTCTGTTTCCGCAGCTATTTTTTATTATTCAACATTTTATATATAATAAAATGAATTTATAGCTGATTACTATAATTGATTGAGCAGATTTGACATGATTTGAATTCAAAGATACACTTTTGATTGGACACTAAGAGTCCGGCACATAGCTAGTGGAATTGTTTAGCACAGTCAAAAAAAAATATTTATTAACTTAAATATCAGTGAGACAAAGTTATACATTACATATCTAGATTTAATAAGCTGGAGAAAATGCGTTATATCTGGTAAGACACCAATTCATTGTTCATTTTTTAGATACTCACTGAGGTAAGAGCGACATTAATCAATATCTACTACATTAAATATTATATTATGAAAAACGTAGAATCTATGGGTTTAAAGCAAAATCTTGTTGCAGAAACGGCAAGATTTGCGCTTGATATAATCGTTATAAGTTCTATGAAAAGATATTTAGAAACTGAAAGTGTCCCAAAAAAATATTTGAAGGGTTCTGTCTGAAATAAAATCATTTTTTGCCACATGACTGCAGCACAAAAAACTCGACACCGTGCTTGAGTTGACACTTTTGTGAAAACGGTTAAAACGTATTCTTCTGGTCCCATTCTTAAGTTGAGACATTTTGGTTTACCCAAGCTTAAAGTTAGATATATTAATAGAACGGTAAAACTTAAAATTGTGATTGATATAATTCCGTCATTGATCTTTTTGTATGTATATTTCACTAATATTAATGGTCGATAAATATATTTTATTGATATACAATGGTTGCGCAGATATCGATTTTGTTTACTAAATCAGCCATAAAAATACAATATAATAAATCTAATTTCAAGCTAAAAGTTTATTTCAACAATGGTTGATATTATTTTATTGAATATATTGAGCGCTTTCTCAATATTTACCTCAATATTTATGACAGATGTGTAGACATTATTTATCACAACATCGAAAACATTTGACATGTTTTCGTGTGCTTCCAGGCACGCCCGGCAAACCTTTCCGTCGAAATAAGACGTCTCATTCTCGTCAACAATATTTTCCGTCAAATCCATGTTGTTATAATTCAATAAATACGTGTTTTCATAAATAATTCAGATTCAATAGTAAAATTCTGACGTTTATTCGTATTGACTGGATAGTCAGCCATGTTTTGTTTATAGTGATTTGATTTGATGTCATTGCCAACAAACAAAATGCATTCATTGGGCTGCCATATTAAAAAGACAATAGAATGTACCAACGACACACTATCTAGTAAAACGGGGTGACTATTAACCATCTATTATAATATTATTTCAAAAAATAAAATTGTTTGTTGTATTTTCATTTTATTAAAAAAAAATGTAACAAAAATTATTCACAACAGACTATAGACGAACCCGTTTATGCATATTTGATACGACTTCCCTTTCATTACTTAAAATACCCATACCGTATAATATTTTTCACTTTCAGGTTTCCTGGATTTCAATAAAAAAATGAGGGATTTAAATTTTAAATAGTTTTATTCTGCAGTATTTTTACTGGAAAGTATTGTGTTTTCATTGAATATCAGTAAGAATCCTTTATCTGCACTCATTTTTCATTTTTCCACCTTGTCATCTCATTTTCATCATCATCATTGTCCATTGGTTCATCTCTATTTGTTTCAAGCTGTGGCGTGAAGCCAAAACTTTTTTTTATATTTGAAATATCTCTCGCATTAATCAAATATAACCTTGAATTCATATCACAACTTTTTTTAATATTCTTAATAATGTCAGCATCGGAGAAACCTTGTAATAGTTGAGCTACGATATTAGCTTTATCGTAATCGGAAAGCGGTACACTCTTCAGCGAGAAGTCATGCTTGTAGTGGTTCTTGTAATATTTAACAATGAGTTTCCCGGCACCCTGCACCATGGAAATGCCAGCAGTACACGTTCTGTCTAGTTTGATCGACAGACGTTTACCTCTGCTTAACCCTGGTAGTTTGCAGCTATCTCCAGAACGATGACATGTCCATAGCCTGTGAATAACATCAATAATTAAATTTAGAACTGATAGTTTTAAGAGTAACTTAAGTTATTGAGAAATTCTTAATAATATTACATATTACTATTACCTAGTCACCTATTCTTAATCTATTAGGAACAAGGATTTTTTTCAGTTATGGACAGAAATGGATATTAGTGGTCAGGTATGGTGAAAAGCAGACGTAAGGATTTAATTCAAGATTTTAAATTAGAAAGTTATTTCTATCTGGTGCTGTGTTGTACTAAATACTCCTAAATCCCTATTCAATCCAACATTCGGTCTTCCCTCAGGCTTGAAGTTGATCAGCCTCTACAAATGAAATACTATGCTGGTGGATTATATACCCAGTCTACTACAAACAATTAATTCTGATAAATTTAATAATGCTTTGTTTAACATTTACATTGACCTTGCCAAATATCTATCTCACAAGTTAGTTCTAATATTCTCCTGAGAAATTGTTGACCTCTTAATCTCTGAGAGTTCACTGTGTCTTAATTTTATTATTATTTTACTTACAAAAAAATTATGTGGTACATCAGCACCTCTTTTGAAACAATATTTAAAAATTTTCGCATTTTTAGCAAAAAGGTTTGTCACCAGCAATGTGTTTAAAACAGGAAACAAAAAAGTACTGACCATTTCTTCTTAGATCTGTTGTTTTTTCGTACTGTGAATATGGTAAGAGTTCTCATCTCTTCATCCTCCTTCCAAGCCTCAAAACCTATAACATTAACAATTAAGTTGTAATTTATTTATCCCATACCCTGTATTCAATTATCAGGCTGAACAAAAAGTATTCTTGCATTAGTTTAAGAATCAATCCAAAAAAGATGAACATCATTCATGCCCAGATTCTCATTAACCCCTGACCAACAATCGACAGAACATAAAGAGTATAGATAGTTTTAGATACCTGAGGGTACACATTACGGGAGATGGCACTTCGCAAAGTGAACTCGTGATTTGAATAGGAATATCTGGAGCAACCTTCAATTCCATCCAAAATTTTTGGGACTAAGCTATACAAGGTAAAAACCACATATCATCATATTCAATGTATGCATTCTGTTAGTACCGCTCTACAATTGCAAAACTGCTATCCAACAAAGCAACTTTATTCTAAGCTTTGAGATTAAGTGCCTGCGGCGGATTCTGGGGATACGTTAGTAAGAGAACAAACCATGCAGCCTCTGATCACTGACAAAGTGAAGCTGCAACGCTGGAACTAGCTCAGCCATATATTGTAGATGCCTCAAAAGAGTATTAACTTGATCTGCCTATTCTTTAAGTCAATCGGTTCTCCGTAATTTAGTACTACCCAGTTTAGCATTATACATCTGTATGTAATCTAATTGATCCATTCCATTGCATTTTGGGAAACGTGGAAGTATATTTTGATTTAGTGTATCTGAATCCATGGTTATGTACAAAATATTGAAAGCATTATATTTTAAGCACGCTGAAATATTATTTTTAAAGACATTATAAACGCAGTTAATCTCAATGAACACACATTGTCGTAAAAATTAAACACTTACTTGTCATATTATCAAATTGCAATGTTTCGCAGTCCATCTGAAATTTGTGTCGGGTTACTAAATGTTTCCTTAATTCAGTGATATAATGGAATGACTCGGAGCAGCCATATTCCAGACAATGACATAGCTTTTTTCTAGCCCTCTGCAAAAGGGGCAGTTTATGTATCCTACGAGTATGAGTCATAAAGCCGTAGCGGGAGCGAAATATACTTCCACAGAAGGTACACATCACTCCAATGTCTGTAATCTGCTGGCAACTCGGTAAATCTGGCCGTAACCCACCAGCAGTTGATACCCACCGTCCTATCAATGGATGGATAAGTCCTGCAATTGGTTTATGAAGATCTCGAAGCTGACCTTCATAATCTATTATTGAATCATCAGCCAATCGGGTGTGAACATCGTGGATTGGATGTTTAATATTTTTCCCTACTTTATGGTCATCTGTTACCTGATTAATTGTTTCAAAAATTGAAATATTTTTATCCGTTTGAGGTATATTTTCTCTTAAATTGTCAGTTTTATCTAATATTTTTTCTATTGATTCGAAATTTCCAAAGTCTGTGTCTGTTTGATGACAACCTTCCATATATTTTCTACAATATTTTTTTCCATCTATCATCTCATCGATCATATTAGAATTGAGATCAATTATATTTTTATCTTCATTAATTATACTTTCAATAGTTTCAAAATTTCCAGAGTCTTCAGTATGAAGGGTATTTTCTAAGTATTCTATATCCATAAATGATTCGTTTTCATCAGAATGTATAGAAATTACATCCATATCATTCAAATGTTCTCTGATTTCTATAACGTCATCATCAGCACATATTTTGTTTTCGTTTGAAATTTGAGGACTTGCTATGTTTTCTCTCTTTGCAATATCTTTTTTCTCATCTGAAATTTGTGAATTACAAGCAATGTCTTTCTTACAAGACTCAATGATTATTTTTGAAACTACATGATGTCCGATTCGAGGATTAACATTTATTTTAACCGGCACCAGTCGCGCGGGGCATGTGGCGGTAGTAATCGGACGCGAATATCCATGTTCTCTAGTGAATCTCTTCAAAAATAAACGTCGCTTTTTATTTAACCGTGTTATCACTACTCTTTTCGGTGTATTTTTAAGAGTAGAGTGAACAAGAGTGCCTTTTACATTGGCTAAACACGACTCAAGAGTTTTAAAAGGGTTTCTTTTATTCGCCTCGGGTTGTGATTTGATTTGGCACGCATATTTTTCATTCATTTTTGATACTTATAATAATTCAATCTAGTAACAACAATGAAACAGATATACACTCTGGCAGCTATTGTTGTGTGTAGGTTATGTTACATATCGTTTCACAAGTTAGTGACAGTTGAATAAATAATTCGTAGTGTAGAGTACTTCTTTAATGAATATTTATTTTAATCGTTATCCTATAAAAATTAATGAAATATTTACAGTAGGTATTGTAAAGTACATATATATTTATCAAAAGCATAATCCATACAAAAAAACATAAACAAATAATCGTTTAAAAATTTTAAAAATTCGTATGCGTAAAATAACGCTATATAAAATTGATGATGTTTTCATATTTTTCTGATATTGAAGTAATGCGTCACGGCAGACCCTATATTGTCTCACGGCACAGCAGTTCGACCGTATGGAATAATAAGGTTTCAACTGAAATTTTGGCTGATTTGAATTATTAATGGGAAAAGATTCCAAATGCCTTATTCTTTATTTCTTCTATAGACACC